>JAOVVI020013523.1:0-11825 GCA_028571085.2 Nepenthes alata | reverse complement strand
GATTGATAGTGCATCGCTACCACTACCTTCTCCATCTTGGTCAATGGTGAGTCTGTTGGTTTCTTTGAAGGTGGTAGAGGGCTTTGGCAACGAGATTGATATCACCATATTTGTTTGTCTTGCACAGAAGTCCTTGGTCATACAATTAGGCAACCGTGGAGGTAACTGTCATTCTTATACCGTTGCAGGTGTGAAACAAATAAGACTAATGTTGGTCTTTGTGGACAATGTTCGTCTCTTCTTGGAAGCATATTGAGATTCTATATATAAGGGCCAAATTTTGAATTTCATAAGTTCGCTAAATATGTTAATTATGTTAGAACTTAGAGACCAAAAATTTAAACCGGCCAAGTAATCTATTCTATCAATTATCATTCCGAAAATCCAAATAGGCCAGGTAGTTTATTCTGGGAATTATCATTTCAAAAGTCCAGACTAGCCAAATACATTCCGGTAATTATCATTCCGAAAATTCAAACCGATCAAATAGTCCATTCTGACATTTATCATTCTGGAAATCCAAATCGATCAAGTAATTCATTTTGGCAATTGTCACTCCGGCCCAACAATCATATTTATATAACCATATAAAATATATTATAACATGTAAATCTTATCTATTATAAGCTGCAATTCTTATCCATTAGCTGTAGTAAAATCGTAAGTAGCAATTGTCACGCCACCTGAAACTCTAAAACTTAACTTAATGACTCAACCAAATTAAATTAGTGACTAAGCACACTATTAGGGACACCTAAGTTAGTATGCTGGCAGCAACTTAGCTTAAAATAAATACAACTAAGTTAGCATGCTGACAGTAACTTAGTTTAAGATAAACTCTATATAAGGTTATGTAAGGGAAGGAAAAATAAGAGAAAAAAGAGAGGAAACATTGTGTGGCGAAAGGGAAGATGCAGAACTCAACAAGTCAAATGACTAAGGGCAAGTATACTTGAATCCCTTCTTCACTTGGTGTTTCTTTATTATTAATTCCTTAAGTATTATTATTCTAATACTTAATTTTTGAATGTTCTTGGTTATAATCATCAATTTTGCATAAACTATAACCAAATGAAATTCTGTTTTCCTGCATCCTAATTGCTAATTTTCTCAATTATGCGGTTGTTGAAATTTTGTATTATATTTTGCTGAAATTTTGTATTATACTTGCTAAAATTTTGTTGTGTGCTTTGCTAAAAATGTAGACTATGCTTTGCTAATTTTCTTACACGTAGATGTACAAAGTTTACTAATTTTTGAAACTAAATATATTTTGAAAATATGATGCTACTGAAATTTGAAGTACTGATTTTGTTAGAATTAATTTAATGATTAGGAACTCTGCGATATGATATGAATTATGATTATTTTCTCATTGGAGTTGAGAAAATTAAAAAAAAAAGTATTAAGAACAAGCGTGGCATTTTTACAATGATTTTAAATGAAAATAAGCAATTGGACAAATGATAGATCAACGGATAGTATATTCTTGCATACTTTAATATATTATGGTAAAAGATCGATATCTAATAATTCAGTTCAGTATCGCTGAAATGATTTTGGCTCGATCTACCGGGTATAAAGGTATGTACCACCCATTTCAAGTTCCAAATACGAGCTCTAACCTTATATTGTGTTGATAGATCACAATTTAGATTTTAATTAACCACTCATTTAGTTGGTAAGACTTACTGGCCTTCATCTCTAAAGAAAAATAAGAAAGGAAATTTTCAGCGTAATTTGGAAGAAAAGTTAAGAAATCAGAAAGAAAATGGCTTAATAATTTTGATAATGTTTTAAGTTATCATATTTCATGATGATTCGTATTCTTATTATTGTTATATTTTAAGTAAAAAGATTGTATGGTCTTTGTTATATTGTACATTACTGAGTATTTGGCTCACTCACTTGCTGCTTTTTCTAACCCCTCAGATGGAAGGCACAAGTTGATACCGGATGAATAGGAGTAAAGTCAAGAGCAGTTTAGGTTGATGCATTTCTATATTTTGATGATGTTGTAATAGTTGTATGGAATTTTGTAGTTGATCTTGTAATAAAATGAATATGACTTTGGTATTACTCTCTTGTTATACTTTCGCTATTTGTTATTATGATTATTATTTATACTTTCGTAAAATTTTATGGTAACGATTTTGGTTTCTAATAGCATCTCTAAAGAATCCGACGTCGTATTTAAGTCATACGGGATTGGAGCCACTTGATATGATATCTTATGAATCATATGCATAATGATTACATATATTATGGGTTTATAGAAAATATGACGTCTAGTTAAGTATGGAAAAGGATGTGGGACGTCACACTATATAATTGTTTCCAAAAACTCCTGTTTACTCCTATTTGGATCTTATATTGCTTTAAAGGAGAGTTTTTTTTTGGATTTTGCTAATGGCCCTCTTCTTGCTAGAGTTATGCCTGCAATTGCAAGTTTTAGACTCTTGTCCCTCCTGGTTCATTACCTAGGGGTGTTGCTCATTTTCACCAAACTTACATTTCCTAATTGTTTGGTCATGTAAATAAAGTCTGACTAGAAATATCTCACATAGAAATAAATCTCTGTCATTGATAAGTACGGTTCAAATCACTTTATATATCTTGACAAATTGTCACTCTTCTGGGACTTCTATATTCATTCTTTTGAAAGCAATCCTTAAGAGGATTGACATTATCTACGCTTCCTCTAGCATAGGCCCGTCGTATGGAAAATGGCGACCACAATGGCTTGGAAGGAGGTATGTAAGCAAAATGATGGAGGTGGTTTTGGCATCAAAAACATCTTTTGATAGATTAAAGCCTTTTTGGATTGACATCTCTGTTGTAATATATTTCGTGCATATTTTTAATTTGTATGTGACAAGCAATAAATAATAAATAATTTATTCACAGATCATGTCATAATTATGACATGATTCTTTTAAGGTAATGTAATTGGTTGATTTTCAGACTTATAATTAGGATATAAAAATTCTATATAATGGAATAAACTCATAATGTAAGGTGTGCAACTCAAATTAAACCTTAGACCTAGTCCTCTATCTTTAGCTCTTGTGTCGTCCTCTCAAAATCGGAACTTGTCTGCCATCCAATCTTTGTCTCCTGTTTCAGTGGTGGTCATCCTTCGATGGCATTCAAATTCGTAGGATGCTTTCCTTATGGGATTTAGTTCATGAATTTTGGCTTTAGGGACTTCGAAATTGTAGGGTACCTTTCATTTCGTGGGTTCTCTATTTCATAGATTTTCTTTCGGCGTCACTTTAGAGATTTCTTTGGATTTCCCTTTGTGTTGATGGCTGGATTTCTTTGGGGGGAAAAAAAGGCTCTCTTTGGAACTACATGATCTAATAGGTGTTGTGCAAATGATATGTTATCTTTGGATTCAAAATTCTTAGGTCCAATCTAGAAGCGGGCCGAGAAAGTCAGGCCCAGTTGAAGAGATGCCATCCTAATTGAGCAGCAGGCTCAGAATTCCTCCAAAACCCAACAGGCCCAAAGGCACATACTACGTGGTGCCTCACGGTAGCAACCAATCAGCAAGCTCCTGTAGCCTGCTGAAGCAATTGCAGGCGGCGGGCCTTTGCCCAAGGCATGATGGCCAATGAGCGAAGGGTCAACACTGCGAGTCGTTGCAAACGCCGATCTGCCCCAGCCGCTCAGCCAATCCACACGTGAGCACTAGATTAAGCGTGGTCAACACCCGACGACGATCTCCTCGCCACTGCAACGCGACAACTGAAACTGCTCGCCACCACCAGCGGTCAACGACCAGCGAATCCCGACTTGCCACATGCTGGGAATTCCAGCGCCCAGGGTTTTCCTCCACGGACCATATAAATATCCTCTCCTTCAATAGGAAGGGGGAGCCTTTTGCTAAATCCCCATTTCGAAACCTGATCATTGGTCCTCCCGAATCTTGATTCCCTGAAACCTCCATCAAGCAATTTTAGTGAGTCACTCTCTGTACTACACCCAGCGGAGCCTAGCCTCCAAAAACCACTCAAACATCACGTTCACGCGTACTTACATTCCCCACCACATCATACATACATTCATGCATCTCTTCGTTTATTACGGAAGATAACTGATTTAACCGTCGGAGTATTTTTAATGGAAAAATCTCCCACCAACCTCTGACCTCTTGCTTGTAGTTTGTATTGTACAAATTTCAAGTTATTAGCAACAGAAATTGGATCCGATCTAGATTGACCCGCAGCGAAAGATCTGATGACTCTCTAATCCGTACAATAACCAAAACTTTGGGACGCAACATTGGTACCGTCTGTGGAAACGCCATAAAAAGTCTTAGTTCCTACCCCGACATCCACTCTCTCACGCAAAATATGGTCAACACTAGAGCACAGGCTAGTGCGCCTCCGAAAAACACTGCTGTCCACGGCAACGAACCCTCAGTGGGTAGCCGTGCTGGCAAGCGCCCAGAGCCCGATGTGCATAAGTTGGCAGCTGACGTCGACGATATGAGACAATTGCTCCAAGTGCTGTGTGCTCGAATGGGAACGCATTGGGTCGGGTCCCCTCCTCCGGGGCACCAAGCATCAACCTTGAGGCAAGGAAGACGGTGCACAAGGGCCCCCAGGGCAGGGCCCAATGGGCTTGATGACGTTGAGGCCCAGGCGACTTGAGGCAACAAGGCTCAGACGACAGCAAAAAGCCCTCCTAGCCGGGACAAGGTGGCAGAAAGCCCAAACCTGCACTATATTGTATATTTTATTATGACTTGACAGCTGAATTTTTTGGATTGCTTAATTTTAAACGTTGTTGACTTTGATCAGAGTATTTATTAGGAATTTGGCTCATCATCGTTATTTCTTTCTTCTAGGATAGTGCAGGTTATGGATTTAGATTTGCTAGAGAGCCTAGTTGTAGTGTTTTTATTTTATATTGTTAAGATATATTTAGATTGAATTTATTTTATGTTGGATTTGAGTTGTGTTTCTCCTTTCGATTTTCAAGTGTATCTAGATATATTAGACCTTAGTGGTCACTATTATCATTTATGGTATGATTTTTTGATGATTATATGAGATAGATGTTTCATGTGGCAAGACCAAGCAATTGTATAGGACTGATTTCAGATCCCCAACAAAGATGCACTGTGATTTAATGAGGATGTTCTAGTGAATAGATATGAAGAGAGATGTTGCAGATTCATGCTTCAATGCTTGAGTTGTCAGCAAGTTAAGGCACAACACTAAAGGACAACGGGGAAGCTACCGTCTATACTTATCTCAAGTTGAAAGTGGGGACATATCTCCATGAATTTTATTGCTAGACATCCAAGGACTATGAGGGATAATAATACTATGTGGATTGTTATAGGCAAACTGACTAAATCAATTCACTTCTTAGCAGTGAGGTTGACATACTCATTGGATCGGCTTGCAAGACTTTACATTGATGATATCATGAGATCGCATGAGTTACCAGCTAGTATCATTTCAGATTAAGACTTGAGGTTTGTCTTGTAGTTTTGGTGGAGCTTACACAAAGAGCTAGGGATAAAACTAAAGTTCAATAATGTGTTTCATCCTCGGGCCCAAGGATGCACGGAGCATACTATCTAGGTGCTTGAGGACATACTTAGGAGCCCAATTTTCTAGATAGGTGGTAGCTAGGACACCCATTTATCGTTGGCAAAATTTAGGTACAACAACAGCTCCTAGGCTAATATTAGAATGGCATCATTCGAGTCTTTGTAGGAAAGGAAGTGTAGTTAATCTGTAAGTTAGGAGGAAGATTATGTGATCTGACCTTGTCCAAAAGACTACAAAGAAGATTCAATTGATCTAAGAGCGGATGCGAGTAGTTTAGAGTTGACAGAAAAGTTATGTGAATAAGTAGCAATGAGATTTGACCTTTGAGGTTAGCAATATTGTATTTCTCAAGGTGTTACCTATGAAGGACATTGTGATATTCCAGAGATGGGGAAAACTGAATCCCATATTCATCAAACCTTTCAAGATATTGGAGAACCATTAAAGATATTGGAGTGGATTGATTAAGTGACCTACTAATTTGTGTTACCACTATCATTGCCGGGACTGAATTACATATTCCACAGGCCTATGGTAAGGAAGTATGTCTATGACAAATCACACATCATCAAATATGATCAGGTTCAAATCCAAAAGGATCCATCTTACATAGATGAGTCAGAGCGGATCACAGATTAATGAGATAAGTGTTTGCATTCTATGATTACATATTCAAGGGTAGTTATATATATCATAAATGTTAAGGATCTCATGACAAATACCTGGTCAATGGAAATATAATTACGTTGGCATTTGATTCACAATAATAGAGTAAGATCCACAAAAAATGTTGTCACCTTGTGATTGATAGACCTCATGTTAAGTTAAATTTTCTGAAAATCCAAGTGAGGACATAAGTACCTCAGATACTTTGAGATTTTGTGTTGATATTGAGATTCTTGGAATCCATGTGGATGTCATTAAGGATATTGAGATGATTCTTGAGTTGATGTCATGGATATTATTGTTTATCATTATTTATTGACATTGTCATTATTAACTTATTTATTGATAACATTGATTATTATTGATATTCAAGAACTATTATTATATTATGTATATTATATCTTATCTTATACGTGAAATATTTTATTACTAGATAAGCTTTCTAGATTTCTTGATTTTTATTATTGTCGACCTTAGTCAAAATACTTGTTAAGCATTTAATTCATACTTGTTATTTCTTTTCACTAGAGTAGCACAAGTGGTAGCAATGGCTGACTTTAAAGCTAGAGAGAGAAATGGACCTAACATTGATAGAGAGCCGAGCTTGAGTTATTTTTTTGTTATTGTCATGGAATACATTTAGATATGATTTATTTTATTATATTGCTTTGGGGGCTTTGTTTCTCCCCATGAGTTTTAGATGCATCAAGATTTTTAACCCAAGAGATTGTAGTTCATCATTTATTATATATTTATAACGATGTGCTTATGAGATTGATGGTTTTCCATGTGACAACCCTAGTGCAATCATGGATTAGGTTCAAGTTACCATACTCTAACTTCAAAATGCTAATTTTTGAGCCATACTACGAAAATACCAATCCTATGGGTCACATCAATCAGTTCCATGCATTTCTCGAGTTCTAAAATTTGGGAAACACTGCCCTATGCCAATATTTTCATTTATTATTGAAAAGAGATGATGTGATGAGGTTTGATAAATTAGAATTAAATTTAATTTGAAATTTCTAGGGGTGGTCAAAAAACTCATTTTGCCTCCATCAAAAGAGAAGAGTTAGGATTGTATAGGCTTCCAATGAGGCTCCAAAACCCTTCCTAATCCAATTCAATATTGAAACATGAAGTATTTTGAATCTCTCTAATGAGGCAAAACCAACCACATATATGGTAACAGTGTAGTCAAGTGACTTTTTAAATCATAGGTCCAATAGAATCTTAAGGATTTCCTTATGGCAGAGACAATCCCTAGGAACCATATTGCAATGGAGGAGGTGAATGAGGGAAAACAATGTAACAGACCCAATTACAAGTATACTTGGACACCCTAGTAACTAAAAGAAGAGGGACAGTATAGATAATGGAGTCAGTGGCTGTCAAAAGGAGCTATCACATCCATTCTGTACTAGAAAATAAAATTTAGGATACAATGTGGGATTAGGAAGGTATAAGGAGCAAAACCATAGGTGAAAACTACCTCACGCTTCCATGGCCTACTAACACTGCAATAGACAAAAGAATTTGAACTTAGAGATGAAAAGTCTCCATAGTAGGGCTAACTTGGTGACTATAAAACCATGGATCAAGAGAATAACATCCAAATCGGATCTTATTTGGACCAACACCTAAAGCAATAACTAATTAGCTTCCTACGAATCAACACTAATGTCTTTGCTTGGAATCCATATAGCCAAAGTCCTATTCGAAATGATGAGTCATAAATTAAGTATCATTCTTGGGCATAAGCATGTCCTATAGAAAGGATAGAATTGTCAACGGAAAAACTTAAGGTTATATGATATGAGTTAAATAATTTCATAAAGTTACGATTGTCCGTAATGTAAAAAAATTAGATGTTAAGAAACGTAATAAGAAATGACAGATGTGCATAAATTTTACAGATATGAATACAGCATATTTCAAAAAAGTTCTCACTTTCGAGGATAGACCAGCCGATGGACTCAACTTCATTTCACTAATCATTGTGCTTTATGGATGCTATTTCATACACAATAAAATTAGTATGGATCCTAGCAAGTAAGAGATAATCTTTTTCATAACTAACCAAGGGTTATATTGCTACAATGTAATGACTTTCTTCATAACTAATCAGGGGTTATATTATTACCAAATAATGCCATTTAACCTAAAAAAAGTTGGAGCAACCTATTAGAGGCTAGTCAATAAGATGTTCTAGTAATAAATTGGTTATAATGTAGAGATTATGTGAACGATATGTTGGTATAACGTGTTCAATCAAGTGACCACTTTTGAGACCTAATAGAAATATTTAATGTCCTTATAACTTACTAGATGAAATTAAACCCTAACCAATTTCGTGTTCAGAGTGAATTCAGGGAAATTCTAGGGAATTGTAGTCTCTCAACAAGGTATTGAAGCTAATCTAAAGAAAATGAAAGCCATGAAAATATGGAACCTCTTAGATTCATTAAGGATATTATAAGGTTGACCAAATACTTGGCATCCAACTAAACTTATAGAAAATACCTTCCATTCTCTAAATTACATAGAGGAGCCAAGACAAATGAATTTTGATGGATGGATGAATGCTAGTAGGTATTTCAAAACTTAAAAAGGAGACTGGAAACATCCTCTCGTCCTGATGTGTCCCAAATAAGGAGAGGATTCTTTTCACCATTAGGCAATATCAAACACGACCTAAGCGTTGCCCTAGTTAGAGAGGAATTAGGGGGGTATAGAAACCAATCCACTATGTTTTCAAAATCTAGACGTGTCAAAGTTGCGATATGCCTTTGTAGAGAAGACTACACTGGCCGTAGAACTCATTGCAATGAAACTTTAGCCATACTTCCAAGTTTATAAGATTGTGGTATTAACAAATTAACTTTTTAGAAATATCCTAATGGAGCTTAAAAGTGTTAGGTTGATTTATCAAGTGACCTATTGAGTTAGGTGAGTTTAAGATCGAATTCTGAGCTCAACCCTATGTGAAAGTTAGGCTTTGGTAGACTTCACCACTCAAAACACGACTTATGACATTTCCAAATGGCTTGCTGGAGAAAGACGATCAAGGAGAGTCCGTGCGCTCTTGTCGAATCTAGCAAAGCATAGTGCATGAGACCCAAACCTTGTCAACAACCGTGAATTCGAATCATTACACTGCCTCCAAAATCCACAAATAAGATAATACATTATAAATTAAAACAACAATAAAATCTTAAATTTTCCTAAACAATCCTAAGGATAAAACCAATTTCCATCATATATTGCTATAAAATGGGAAATGCAGTCCTAACTCAAGATATCAATGACGAAAAATAAATAACTCCATTTGAAATAAAAAGACTTCTAGGCCTAGTATCTTTAACCTAATTACAACTCAATAACTATGATCACCAGCAAACTCTAATCGTCTTACTTTAATGTAGCGTCGAGAAAATATAATGAGTGAACTAAATGTTTAGCAAGTGATGATAATCAACAATATAGTAACAATAATAATAATAAATATATTGGACTGGTCAATATCAATTAATATAAAATAATAATAGTACAATACCAAATGCTTACTGACAACTTAGTCATATCATGAGTCAACAATCTTGATAGATTGACAACGAGTGGACTCCTCCCCAAGTCTACTCATCAAAGAAGGCACAATAAATTATCCAAATCCGAATATCAACAATTAAGATATGGATTCCATTGAATGAGAATTTCAACAATAACACAGCTTCTGTTAAATTTATTACAATAGCAGTCTCAATAACATCGACATATTATAGCATTTTTTTTGAATATTATTTTATCACTATAAACTAACTGCCAGAGTGTTTTATACCCTTATCCGGTTAGGTAATTACTTTCCAAAACATGTAAGTTTGACATGCAACCATGCAAGGTCTTCGGAGACTCTCCTTTCTGTGACACAAGTGCAAGAATCTCACACTATCCCCTCAATGTCTAAGGCTAAAATGCTACGACTCTCCTACAGAGTCCCAGGTGCAGGCATCTTACATTTTCCCTTCAGCGTCCAAGGTGCAGAGAGCTACAACTCTTCCTACGATGTCTAAGGTGCAGAAACCTTAGAACCACCGCTGCAAAAAAAATAATTTTTAGTGATAAATATATTTTTGTCACTATTAATATTAAATATATAAAATTTAGTGACAAAAATATAATTTTGTCACTAAAATTTTAAAATTAATTAAATATAAATTAAAAAAAATAAAATAATTAAACTAAATAATAAAAATAAGAGTAATAAAAATATATTGTCACTAATTATAAAAAAATACATCCTAACCTTAAAATATTTTTAAAAATTTTAAAAATTATTTATTAAATTATTATTTTTAAAAATTATTTCTTTCAATAAATTGCAAATAATTTATTAAATATTTATAAATTAAATGTTTATAAAGACGTATATTGGAATCACTCATCGTCATCATCTCGAGCCCCTCTCTCTCTCGCGCGTGCGTCGTCCTGCCCTAAACTCGAGCAGATTGGTAAAAACGAATCTCATATTTTTCAATCTCGCGAGTTCAACCAACTATTTTCATTCGCAATGGCAAATTTCTCCATTATTTCGTAGTAAATCAGTTGTATAAGTTCGTGGTGTTTCATTTCGAGTTGTTTCGCAAACAAATGTTTGAGGTATATGTTTTCATGTTCGTTCTTGTATTGCATATGTTCTCTGAAATGTAGATGTATTTTTGCTTTTGATTTGTACTGTACAGATCTGCTTTGAAATCGTATTCGTAAAATCTAAGTAGTCATTTACACTTCCTCTATTGCTGTGAGATCGGTGCGTATATATATTGTAGTTGAATTGTCCAGGAGCTTCATTATCTTGTAGCTGCATTTATTTACTCATGTGATGTCAGTCAAACTTGGCATGATTTTGTTTATTTGGAGTTTTAATGTTTCTGGATTCCATTCCATCCTGAAAAGAAGAATCTAATGGTCTCTCTCCTGACTCATAAGCAAAAGAAACTACCTTCTCTGTTCAAATTGAGTAGCAAAAGACAAAAGAAAAAAAAGAAGAAGAAGTGTACTACGTTGAAAGTTACTAGTTGTTTCATTCTTCCTTTTGAAATTTGCATGTATACTGAGCATCTGATAGCAAATCTTAGCACATGTTTGACAGCTATACTCTCAAAATAGTATGTTTTTACAGGGTGGCTGAAACATTAGGGGTCACAGAACACTTAGGTTATTTTGGATGCTGTGCAGAATGTGGATCATCTTTTTTCTTTCTTTGATTCATTTGCCTTCTTTCTATCTGATAGCATGTGTTTGCTTTCTTCCGTTGTCTCATTTTCCAAGGAATTGTAGAACATAACCATGATATGAAAATTGTTTGAAATCACATCTATGGCTAGAACTGATATTTGTCAGTAGTCTGGCATATATGAGTGCTCCAACAAGAGATCACTTTTGTATTCAATCATGAGATACTGTAAATTAATTTGGAGGGTTTTAATCTGATTAAAATGATATGTATGACTATGAGCTCTTACAATTAGGATGAAACCTTTTGTTTGCACTTTTCCTTTGGTTCCATCTCAATAGAATTCTGTTGCC
>JAOVVI020013522.1:0-11825 GCA_028571085.2 Nepenthes alata | reverse complement strand
TTATTACCAACAACCCAAGAGGAAGATTTTGCCCACTGATTCGATTCATAAAGTATGAAAGCCCAATCGGCCGATGCGGCCCAAATCGATGGATGTGCCCAACGACTTTATCCGAGCAGTTAACCCTTTGAATGAAGAAAAAACCAATGCCAACGGTCAAGACAGCTTTCCCCTCTTATTTTGAATTAACGACCTCAAGCACTGGTTGGAATCACTAGTTGAGCAAAAACCTTATCCACTCGGTGGTTTCCTTGGTGGTTGATAGGAAAAATCAACCGCCTCTAACTTCTATAAAAACCATTCCTTTTCAACAAGAAAGAGATGGACACTTATAATTAAACTAAAAACGCTAAGGGCACACACACTCTCTCTCACTAAAACACTTTTAGAAAAGCGCAAACCCTAAATAAGAAATATTTTTATGAATATTTAAACTTGTATCCTCTCATTTTCCTTTCTTTAAAAAATGATATTGATTTGAGCGTCGGATGATATATCGAGTGAGTTCCTTCAATCCTTTAATTGTGTTTTGTATTGCACAAGATTCAGATTAAGAACGTACGAAGACCGGACCCGCTTCAGATCCGATGGACACAACTCGGCTCCCTAATCTGTACTAAAATCTGGATCCGATGTTGCATCAATGTTAATCTTATATCTCACATCATTCATACCTTTACTCTCTTTAACTATGGATTCCATATACCAAAATTATTATTTTTAAAAATATCTTAATTATTAATTTTAATTTACTTATTATTGTCTAAAATTGTTAAACTTACACTTTACGCACTCAATTTCACTTCTATGTATCTTAATTTATCTAAATTGAAATGCCTCAATCTATCATATTGATGAATAAATGAACACAATAAATCCATAAAAGGATTTATGCAGAGACAACTTTAAAACATAATGGCAGAGGTAATTATCAAAGAATACTAAGGCTCCGCGAACTTATAAAGACATATTTTCCAAATTAAGTATGATTTTAAAAAAGTCTTCCTTAAAAGTATTTTTCACAATTTTCAAAAAAAATATATATATTTTTCCCGTAATTCTCTTGACATTTACAAATACAAAAAATATATATACAGAGATTATTACACAATTTTACCAATAAAAGAAAATATTTGCGTACATTCGCGATGGTGACATTTTCAAGAGTCATATCTTTGATCGATGGTGAGTGATATTTTACTACAAAAAATAGTCTTGGTCGCCATTCATTTATCAAATGCAATGAAATTCCCAACCCAATGAGGCATGTGGCGCCAGCCCTCAGCAGACTACACAGCCAAGAGGCAGCGGCCATTGACGGTAGGCAATTGGCAGGGCGGCCAAGAGAGATGATGGAGTGGAGGAACAGGCCTTCCATGCTGACCATTGTCACCAAACGTCGGGTCACCGCCAGCCAATGACCAACAGGGGTTCACGGGCATTGCGTCGGATGGCAGGGTAGCATACTCAACAATGATTAAATAAACTATTCTAGTAATTTTAATTTCCCATCTCACCGGAAAAACCCTTTGAGAAAACCAATTTATGGGGGCAGCATTAGGCAGACAGCTTATTCTAGTAACCTAGGAAGAGCAAGCTTCATATTTCATTAAAACATACAGAGTGAATTTGATACAAGGGGGGAAGTAAATTATCTCGACACATATCAAAACATTCTCCTCTGCCCATACAACCAGATTTTAACCCCGCACCAGGTGGCCCCACCGGATCCCAAGGCATCAGCTGGCCAGGCAATTTCTTTCCTTCCCCGTCAAAAAAAAAAAAAGCACCACATATGTGTGCTGACTTACTCCTGATATTACATACATGACACATGACACAGATTTTCCTCGCTTAAGCACTGATGCAAAAATGAAGGAAACATCAAATCTCAGTCGTCTTCATCCCCATCATCATCTTCTTCCTGCATGTATACAAACCACGTTATGCCGCTACTATGGGCACCTTGAAAAAAAGTTGAAGAAACACAAGCAGGAGTAAGAACGGAAAGCACGGTGCCATGCAATAGCATAGGCAAAATTACTACCAGTGCATCCTCATGGGCCGATAAGCAAAATCAGCATAGCAATACAAGAGAATGGATCGGTTGCACATGCTGCAACAAGGAGTAACAGATAACCAGTATCGCCAAAACAACAAATGGATCAGTTCAGTCTAACCATCAGTTGGATATCATGATGGAACAACCAAGCAGCAGCAATCAACTGTCCCGAAGCAGCCAACAAAATTCAGCAAAATCTGTTTTGCCGAGGAATGCAACTCCAGCAACACCATAACTGACTGTTACAAGTCTATTATTGTAACAAGTATAATCTGTTGTGACTGAAGAACGGATATCAATAGCCTATTCAATAGTATAAATGCTTAAGTGCATAGACAAGCAAGTTGGGAAAAATGATCAATGAATGCCAAAAGTCATCTCTTGTCAAATTCCCCTTCTTACTGTTCTTCTCATTGTCATCTACTTTATCCCTTAATTCTTCTGTTTTCTGTACTTCTATCTGAATTCTATGTGGTTGAAGCCCTCATCACAACTGGTATAAGTTTTTTCAGGTCCTAGATTCTCTCATTAGGTTCCGGCTTCAGAAATCAGAACTCCAGAATTCTGGTTCTATCAACTTCATCCTGCTGCATTTTTCTTACTATAACGGATAAGTCTTCTCTCTCTACTTATGATTTTCTTGATTTGCAAATTCTGGCTGGTTTTTTGTCTTGCACCTACTGCAGATTCTTGCTAATCCATCAAACTTGTTCTTCCAGTCATAATAATGACAACTCGAGGAAAGTTTGAAGAACAAAGTGGCTCTCAAAAAACTTATGAACACATCCAACGCCAATTACAGGATGGCCTAGATATGTTAAGAACTAAACTTGGCTGACAAAGCTGATTTCAGCAAGAATCCGGAAGACAAATTGGACCAGAGACTTGCTGCATTTTTCGACAAATTCAGAAATCACAACAGCCAGCATGAAGCACCTTATTCCAGCACTGGAGCCCATCAACCATGTACTTTCATTGTCAACAATGAACCTAGCATTTTGCACAATACCAGATCTCAAGAGCATAATGATTCTCAGTTCAAGAATCACCAGCATACCATTTCCAATGTCTATTGTCCATCTTTTTCTGGGGATAATCCAAGAAGTAGGTTTAGAAAAAATATCAAATACTTAATCATCTATGATATTCCAGAAAATTAGATATTTCATATTGTTTCCATGTTCTCATAATGCAAAGCAGACACTTGGATGAACTACTTAGGCAAGGACAACTATCTTGGTATACCTATCAAACAGCTGTGTGCACCACATTTGGCAACAAATCCTTCATGAATATTGTGAAGAAATTAAAACTACTGAAGCAGAGAAACAATGTGGAAGAATACAAGAGAAACAATTTGAAGATCTTAGAGCCCTTACTATCAACCTCAATCCTTCTGTTACTGAAGATTACTTCATTTCAAACTTCATCAGTAGCCTTAAACCTGAAATTTGACCAATGCAGAACTATTTAAAACCTCCCTTTTCTCCCAAGCATTTGCAATGGTCAGGTAGCAGGAAGAATCTCTTGAAGCCTTATCCAAAAAATAAAGATCCACATACAAACCCTTTCATAACAACCGTTACAGTCACAAAACTACTATCTCACCTACAGAAAAGTCCCCACCCCAAACACATTACACCACAACCCTTCCCACAACTTCATCAAACAACAGTTTATCAATACATCAGAATAGAAGCCTTGGACTATGTTTCAAGAGCAATGAAAATTTTGTCCATTGAATTTGATGAACCAGAAATGGATTTTAATGAAAACATAGGGTGGAACTATAGATGGACAATATCCTTGAAGTTTCTGTCAATGCTCTTTCAGCCATTCCTCCAAACACCACAATCAGAATCAAAGGCACCTTTGAGAAATAAACATCAATATATTGATTAGCAGTGATAGCACTCAGTTTTGTTTTATTGACTCCAAGGAGGCTGTTGCAGCTCATTGTGAAACTACTGGAACATCTCCATTGGCATTCACCATAGAAAATGGCCACAAAATGATTTTAGCTCGGCTAGATGTTGAAACTTCTCATTGGAAATGCAAGGTCACTCCATGGCAGATATCATAATACTCTCGGGAAGTTGTGACATGGTTTTAAGTGTTGACTGGATGAGACAAAACAGTCCAATTCTTTTTGATTTCCACGATTTTTAACAGTCCAATTCTTTTTGATTTCCACGATTTTTAACAGTCTTTTCAGAAGGATGGCAACCAAATCAAATTCATAGGAAACTCTGACAAGGCCACATTACACCTCACATCAGGAAAACAATTCACAAATGGTTGAAATAAGGAGTGGAGGTCATTGCTAAACTTTTCTCAATACAGTACAACTCTATCCAGGTACACAATTTTCCACCACAGCAACTCCTCTCTCAATACTAAAAGATTTGCTCAACCAACCTCACTACCACCATTTAGACCTTTTGACAATCCATCCATCTCAAACCACAAGATCCTCCTAACAACCCAGACAGAGATACTCCCATCATCAAAAGGATGCCATTGCAAGCCGGGTATCTAAAACGCTCCAAAGTTTTATTATACAGCCTTGCCTAAGCCCTTTTGCATCTCATGCTCCTGTCCCAAAAAAAAAAAAAGATGGCACATGGAGAATTTGCATAGATTACAGAAGACTAAATGACATCACCATTAAAAATAAGTTTCATATACCTATTATTCAACTCCTTGATGAACTCCAAACTGCCTCCTATTTTTCTAAACTAGAGTTGAGTTCTGGTTACCACCAGATTAGGATGCATGAACTTGACATCCACAAAACAGCATTTCAAACTCACCAAGGGCATTTTGAAATCAGAGTAATGCACTTTGGCCTTAGGAGCAACATTTCAAGCTCTCATGAACCACATAAGCAAATCATCCCTTGGTGGGGAACCAACCAAATCAGCATAGCAATGCAAGAGAATGGATCAGTTCAACATGGTGCATATAGGAGTAACAGATTAGTATGGACAAATCAGCAAATGGATCACTTTAGTCTTCATATCAGTTGGATCTCAAGAAGCAACCACCAAGCAGCCTCAATCAAGCAACCAACAGAATTCACCAAATTAAGTTTTTGCGGAAGAATGCAACTTCAGCAATAGCCTAAAGATAGAACTGCTTTCAGTCCCATAACTGACTTCCAAGATTCGGTTATTGTAACAACAATACTCTTTGGTAACCATAAGCAACTGTTGTAGCTAAAGAATGGATAACAATAGTCGAGAAAGTAGCATAAATGCTTAAGTGCATAACCAAGCAAGATGTGACAAATAATTAGTGAAAGTCAGAATTCTAAACTCATATCTAGTCAAATTCTCTCCTCTTCTTTCTGTTCTTCTCATTCTCATCTAATTTCTTCATTTGCATCCCCTGAATTCTGTGATTAAAACCACTCATTACATTGCAGCCAAACGTCTGATTAACCAAATCAGTTATTCTTATAACTCACAACAGTAAGTAGATTCCTGTATACTTAACCAGCCGTGTATAAGTAGTTTGTAAAGGGAAGATATCATAAATGAGAAATCATAGATGAATCAACTTCAGGGTAAGATCTGATTCCATTTCTTGGACTAACTTTCCTTCTATCTTTTCTTTGTCCTTGGTTCTTCCCATTGCTGTGCTTCGCATATTAACCTTGCATGAAAACTTGATATCAGATCTTCAGATTCCTCAATTCTACTATCCAATTTCTGTTTCTGAACTCAGAATTCTAGAAATTCTGCAACTTCGGGTTTTGAATTATGGTTCTGCAAATTCTGTCAACTTGGTCCTACAGCATTCTGCAAATGCTATTGAGTTAGAATGTAGAACTTACTGCAACTGGGTTACTCGTTTATTGATTCTGAAATTCTGGAAATTTCTACACAAACTCATATTGTTTTTTCAATCAACAATGGATTCTGCCCCAGAAACCAGAAGCTGAATTTTCAATGTTGCAATTCTGTTCTCCGTCAGAAAAGAGTTCAGTACCTGAACATCAGCAACAACATTATCCATCAGCAGATTCTCTTTTATCTACAGAACTTCTGAAACAAGCAAATCCTTCTTATAATTTCATTTCAGTTTTAGTTGGTATACTCCAGATTGTGCAACAGCAAACTGCCCAAGCATCTTCTTGAAGTCTTGATCCTGCATCCGTTCCTGTTTCACTAAGATCATGGCTTATGCTACCTGCTGCTACCACAATTCTTGATTCTGCAGCAATTTGATTCAACACCATGCAGCAAATGAACATAGCATTCTGCACCACAACATTCTGCAAATGCATTTTCTCTTGCACTTCTCTATATAAACACAGATTCTGCATATGAATTCTTCTCCTGTTTTCTGATCTGGTTTATGCAGACATCTGAAATCTGAATTTGGAATTTGAAATCTGTCATTCTGTTTCTTGAATCTTGAATTATTGAATTCAACTTGCGCATATTTCAATCCTGTTCCACTCTGAAATTGTTCAAACAGTGGCACCATCATGAACAAGCTACATCAATCAACAGCACATCCCTTTTTATTTCTAAAAACAGTAACACCTCCTTGCACAAAGCTCAGGCAACTTTACACAATGCCTTCAATCCTTTTGGCAACATAAGCACCATTCAATTCCAAGAAATGCTACAAAAATCCAAGCATTGTTCCAATTTTCCAATTCAAATTCCACTAAGTCATTCAATGAATTCATCGTGGTCGATCCTTTCCACAATACACCCATCTGATACATCAGGGACAAAGAAATAAGGTTCCTTGTTTTTCATGACCATTATAGCTTGCAACCTTTGAATGATCAATATTTTGTGATGAATTCTATCCTTATGACTATATCACCTACATTTATATGCCTGAACCAAGAGGCCCAAGCTATCATCAGTTACAAGACATCATATAAGGCTAAAAATGCAAAGAGTTGGTTGTATAGAAGAATTTATTGGGATTGTTGCTTGAGTAATCTTCAATTTTAGATTCCAAGCGAAACTAATGACATAATTACAGGTGAAATACCTGTCATACCAGAAGATTGCAGCACGGCAATCAAACTTTCAATTTTTAGGTACCAAATGAAATTCCAAGACATGGTTACCCAATTCCACAATCTTCAACTATCAGCCTGCCACAATCAAGGCTGCAGCTTAAGGATTTTCACAACTCCAAATCAACAAATGAACTCCAATCATTTCATCTATGATGATATGGATTAATCAGATTCACATTCACATTCAAATTTTGAGGAACCAAGTGATGATGTTGACATGATAAGAGGGCTGAATGCTTAGTTCCAACTCAATCAAAATATTAGCTTCATTAAAGAATCTTGAAGATGATGATGCAGATTTAGATTCAAATTTCGATGATTTATGGGATGATAGTTGTGATGCGGCAGATATTGTTAAACCAATTGCTGAAATTGTTCCAAACCATGCACAAAGTGCTGAAATTTCTGCTAAAGCTACTGAAGTATTGAACAGAACCAGGTTTCTACTGATGATTCATGACAATCTGAATTCAGCAAAACATTATCAACATTCATCTCCAGCTGATTCACAATATGAAGCAGCAAGTTGACCCTCCAATTCTTTACAATCTAAAAAGGAATTAAAAAAAAAAGGGGATTGTTAAACAAGTGCAGAACCCTTCAGATACCATACAGCCACTGCACCTTTCATCAGATGAATTGACTTCAGCAATTCCCGCAACAAGAAGACTCAACCAATGCTCAAGGAAGTTTTCATCCAAAACAACAATCAGGGCCAAACCACAGCAGTGGCAGCATTATTTTGAAAATCATTGCCTTTAATCAGTTTCTTACTGAACTAAATCCAGCTGATATCCATGACACTGCAAGGATGTACCAGCAATACTTACTAACAATATGCAGTAACAACTACTGATCCTGCATTGGTGGGACTGGAAATGATAGTTCCATCAGCACAGACTTCTGCCTTGAGGATGCAAGTCCAAAATTCCTATTTTCCAGAATCTGAATCACTCTTGACCAGATCAGCATCTGAATTCGAATCCTTCCAAGATCAAAACAGTCATATAAATTCCTAAATTCCAATAACATTACATTCCTAAAGAGATCTTCCTAACTGCTCCACATTTTTCAAGCTCAAGAGCCGAGAATTCATCAACAAAGGATCATCAACTAAATTAGTTATACTTACAGGTTCTTTCAAAATCAGCAATCTAATTTCAATTATATTATCTACGACTCTTTTTTCAGATGTGGTAAATTACCATATTTACTAGCATGGCAGTAGTTAGTAATAGATAGCCCATTTCCTTGCAAATAAATAACAAAGAATAACTAGAAAGGTTGGCAACATCTACAAATAGCTGTTGATTTCAAAAGTACTTATCTTTTTACATCCTTGGGGACAAGGATGCTCTTTCGCGGGGGGGAGTATTTACACGTAATATCATAGGCAAAATAACTTTAACTATTCCATAGACTGAGGAGCCAAATCAGCAAATTAGTCCTAGGTGAAGGACTGGCCAAATCAGCAGGGAGTATTTACACGTAATATCATAGGCAAAATAACTTTAACTATTCTATAGACTGAGGAGCCAAATCAGCAAATTAGTCCTAGGTGAAGGACTGGCCAAATCAGCATAACAATGCAAGAGAATGGATCAGTTCAGCAGGGTGCAACAAGGAGTAACAGATCAGTATGGCCAGATCAGCAAATGGATCAGTTCAGTCTTCATATCAGTTAGACCCAATAGATGATTGACCAAATCTGTTATTCTTATCACTAAGAACAGTTAGTAGCTTCTTGTATACTGCATCAGCCATGTATAAGTAGTGTGTAAATGGAAGATATCAGATATGAGAAGAAACAGATGAATTAGCTTCAGAGTTAGGTCCTGAGTCCATTTCTTAGATCAACTCTCTCTTCTTCCTTCATTCCTTTTCTTTATCCTTGGTTCCTCCCATTGTTATGCTTGGGATACTAACCCTGGAAGATATCTGACAGATTTTATTTTTCAAAATTAACATAGTCATCATTTAACAAGCAACAATCATCCATTCTATAAACATGAACAGAAGTTCCAATTTGTCCATATTCCATGATCACAACTATCAAGTAACCACTCATTTCAGATGTTTTAAGGCCCAAGAACAGGTTTAAATTGCAGAATGGTATGTGGGCCAGTGTATGGTTCAGGCTTGAAGTGTTAACCATACATGGACTCACTGACTGTGCTGCAATTATACCTTATTGGAAACAAGGATCCAGGGATTGAGGTCCCAACAATTTACCCAAGAGCCTATGAAACCATGAAAGTAACCTACCAGATTAAGCAGTAAAGTGCGCCTAATAGGATAAGTTTAGACTCTAATAAAAGACAATATATCACAAATTCATAATGCATCAAGTTATTACCTTTCCTTCCATAATATACTAATCAATTTTTACGCAAATTTATTTCCATTCTTCAACTCATTTACCGTTGAGACCTATTGTTGCCTGAATTTCATTCAATATGTAATTATGACATAAGAACGCAAATTTGAAACACTTATCCACATTTTTTTCCACCAACTTTCTGCTCCTTTACATCCATCAGTTCAATCACCCGATACACAATGTTATGACATAATTATTTATCCAATAGTTAACTATTCCCTCATAACAATGCTTGACCTCACCCAAAGGGAAATCATTTTGACCAAAGCCATTTCCCAAAACTGGTCATAATCATGTTAAGTATAAGCATATTATGAAAAAGTATTGGCAAATAACTAATTTAACAATATCCAGTTATGGGGAATATAAGGAAATGCAACAAAAAAATTTGATTCTATGGTGATACCTCCACACTTTCTTCATTCTCTTCATCATCAAACTCCTCATCCCCATCATCTGCACTCTCCTGCTACCAAAGGGGGAAAAGGTCAAGCAAGAAACAAAATGAAACAAAGATATCTTCTTCAGCCAGGAAGCCAGCTGGAGAAAATGCCTTTACCTGCTTCTTGTTATAGGCATTCATCTGTCGTTCATATTCAGCCTTCCTCTTTGAAGCTTTCACTTCATATGGAGCTTTTTCCTAACATGCAGGCGTAGCTGTTAACTCACCACTAAAAGGACAGTAGAATATATCGCCAGAAATTAATTGATTCAACTGTGAAATCAAAGAACTCCACATAAAGAAACTCCCCCTCCCCTGCTTCATTATTTGTCTTGATCACAGTGAAGTGCCGCTCTAACATGTTCAGTGTACACTAAATACATCTGTTTTGACTACTCCGATACAAGTCATAGGAATTCATTACAGCTACCATGACAAGTTGTTTTGAACATGAAAATAGTAGACCTAAGCATCTCAATAAGCTGTTGAAAAAACGCCTGATTGATCAGAACAAAAGATATGATTACCAAAGAAAATTAAACTTCCTTGTGGATTCCATAGAGCCAGTCATATTAAGAAATCAGCTCTGTTTTTTCTTCCATAAGTGGAGATCCTGCTGTCGAACCAACCAATTTTGATTCATTTTGGTTTGACAAATTCAACCAAGTTAAACCAATATGGTAAGCAATGTGATATTCTTATAATCCTTAAGAGATGGAATCATGCAACATAGCGTTCTTCACATTCACTCCTTCCAGGATTTCTTTGCAATCGCCCAATCAAATCAACCGATATCATGCAATCATGCAATTGTATCTGCATGTGCATGAATCACTTTATTCACCCAAATGTGTAAGGGATCCTAACCACACTCAAAAAGTCAGCTACTCCACCGTTAGGTAACCAACACTCACCCCAGCCACCTACCCCACCAAAAAAATTCAGGGTTGTAGAATGCGTTTAGGTACTCACAGCTTGAGACATTGATTTCCACTTCTCTCCTCCAGCTTTCCCAACCTTAAACAGCAACAGATAATAGCCAAGTAAGTATCCAACCCCAACAAATCAATGCAACAGAATAAAACCAAACACAGTAACCATAAAAGTTCAATGTCCATGAATACTGACAGCTGAGACAGCCTTAACTTGAGGATTTTCCTTTTTGAAGGTCTTCCTGAACTCCTCCCTATAACAATAAGAATTGACACAAAAAATACATACAAACAGAATAAGTCAATCAAAATCGATAAAAATATCATGCTTTTTCCTCTGCCCAATATATGAGAGAAAAGAGTCACATACAGAAACACAAAAAAAGCACTTGGAGGCCTTTTTGGTTTATTTGGATCTTTCTTGGCTGATTTCTCCTTCTTAGCCTTCCTTTTGCTACTCATATCTGCCTTTTCAGTAGCCTTCCGCTTTCCAACTTTTCTAAAAATAATAAAGATATACATGAACCATCACTATATCATACCTCCGACAGCTATATACACCAATAAATGTTATTATCAAACACTAAGAGTATTGATCGCTAGGTCAATAAATCCAGTCATATGTGGAATATAGTATTCAGGGTGTACCAACTCTACATAAGGCTTCACATTGAACTTAGGTTGCATTTGTTTGACATCAAAGAGAATGAAGGAAATGAGGGGAACAGGAATCCTACTTTCTGCCAAAACATAATTTTAGTGTTTTCATAAGAGATTGTAGCTGACCTGTCATCAACAGTCTTCAGCGCTTCCTTTGCCTTTGCTGCCACCTTACCTTTTGCTGTCTTCATTGTCACTTGCTGAACAGCCCAATAAAAATTGCAAGATACTTAGAGTTGGATACATAGAAGAATGTATAACTAAGTAAATCATCACTTTTTGATTGTGGATAGGGGTTG
>JAOVVI020013521.1:0-11826 GCA_028571085.2 Nepenthes alata | reverse complement strand
TTTCAAAAATATAAGGCTTGATTCTTCAAATCTCATGACTTTCAAATATATGGACATGATGAAGGTAAAAGCAAGAGAACAAATGGAATAATCACATGTATGTATATTCAAACAAGGATTGGAGGCAATGAATTGAAAATGTAAAAAGAGAAATATACTTATATACACTTACCTTAAATTGAATAATATCTACCAGAAAAAGCTTCAAAGACATTTTCCTTCACTCTCCCTCTCCTCTTTTCTCTATTCTATATCATATTTCTCTTTTTTTTCTCTCTCCTCTTTTAAAACTCAATAGAATATTGATAAAAAAATCATAAAACGTCCTTACATAGGTCTACTAGTGCACGAGCACCAATTGACATGCATCAGGTGCCATGTCATGTGCATATAACCACAAGCACTTTTCCCATTGTGCATGAGCGCTGATAAATCTATTAACTCATTTATGAGTGTGCCGTTTATTATGCATGAGCATGACCCTTTCCACCAAGACATATGCTAGCACGCCTTTGCAATACACGAGCATGACCCATTCTACTAATAGATGCATGAGTACCTCTCAAGCGTGGGTTAGTTATTAGCCAAAAATCTTCAATACTTAATTATTCAAAAATTTACTTGAAATTGTAGATTTCTAACATCATATTTTATGGATTAGGGATCAATTGTTACAGATGCACATATACTTGGCACATGTGCATCAGTATGATATAGAAGGCACTTTTACCTTATCACAATTTCTAAAGTTTCTAGGGAGAATGGAGAAAATTATAATAGAAGAGAATGGATGAAGTTGAAAGGAATTTCAGACCTAAAACTCTAAGGTTTGTTTGAATTGAGGTCAATAGAAGTGAATTTCAAGTCTTTTTTTATTTTTAATTAAAATTATTGAATTTGTTTTTCATCTTGCCAAAAATATGAGATTTTATACTTCCTAATTATATACAAGTACTCATCAATGATCCCCTTGATATTTTACTTGGATGCATCTTTTTCTTTCATAATTATTCTTAGATTTTAAAGTACAATGTCTGTGTTCATAAAAATATAAAAATTTATTAATAATTCTTAAAATTTTTTAAATTTAAGTATGAATGCCTTCTTGCATGTCTTTGTTCTTGTAAGAAACTTGAAGAAACTTCTTTGTTCGCCTCTTATTTTTACAACAATCAAGCTAAATCTCTACATCTAAATTTATAAAAAGTTATTTTGCCTCTATTTTTGAAATGATGTCATTTTGTAGAAAAAGTTTTAAGTTTTATATAAAATTAACTATCATAAGATATTGACAAATAAGCATATATTATGAGTTGTTAGCATATACAAGATGAGGTTAGATATGGTCAACCCACGGGAGAAAAGTATGGATAAGGCCTGATTAATAAAGTTTTTATAGATAATTTATCTATGAATTTAAATAGTAAAATATGTCTTTAATTTATGAAATTAGAGTGTAAATCATTTCCAAATGATTATACTTTGTTAAGAGGAATATCACAACCTTTGGTTTATCTATTCATAATTTTTATATCACATAGTTACCATATCAATATTTATTTTATTATATCTTATTTTTTGCTAAGTATTTTCTCACATTACATTGTCAAAACATTTAGATAAGTAGGTGTGGTCTCTATGAGAGTTTTGGATTGACGGGTTCATGCAGTGAGGATCATGGGATTTTATGTTTAATTAAGTATCTTTTTAATGTCGTAAGAAAAAATTTATGTATTAGGTTTTCTTCCTGGGTATGTATAACTTTTGTAGCATAGTCATGGGTCGGTTTATCACTTTAGTTTTTGCATTACATTTGACAATAATATGATTTGAATTACGTGTATATTATGAGTAGGTGCCATTTTAGATGTCTAAGTTAAAGTAAATTTAACTAGTTTTCTGAAACTTTACACTCATTTATGCTAAGGTTCACTAATAAAGTTTTATAGAGTTTCTTAATTCCAATTATGAGTTGTATATTGCAATCATTTTTGATATCTGAACCAGAGTCATGACACTTTCTACGCAGAGGCACCCTCCAAGGCAACTTCTGTAATTGACGTATAGAGATGGAAGAACCATTTACCTCAAGATAGAAGAACAATAGGAGCACACACAACTTACTGTGATCTTTGGTGATAATGTTACAAGACTCCTCAATGCTCCCTCGAGTGAACCTCATTTCCGGACCACTGCCACTCGCAAGAGCACTCGGGCTTCCCAACCGCTCCCAAAATTTTACGATTATGTTTAATTTCACAATTTCCATTTTCTTCTTGTTGCTATTATTTTCCCACCTCCATGTTTGTTTTTCTGTCATGCTGTTATTCTCTTTTCAAATTGTTTTGTTTTGTTAGTTTACTCACTGTGTTGGTTGTTTTGTTTGTTACGGCCCACGGTTGCCGCCTGCCCTATATATCTTTAGCCCATTACTATTCAGTGGGACAGAAAAGGAATTACTCTTCTTCACTCTTGTCTTATTTTCTCTTGTTCTCTCCGACTCTCGAGCCTTCTCGACTCTCTCTTCTTCCTCTTCTTTGACTCTGCTGTCCCTCTGACTCTCTCCCTCGATTTTTTCTGTTAGAATTCCCCCTTTCTGATCCTCAATCCCTCGGTGTTCCTTCGCTTGTCAGTATATCACGGAACAGATGATCTCCACTAAGAGGCACACGCCGAGGGGGGAAGTAGCCGAGCCGCAACAGGTGCCCGAGCAGATGTGGGAAGGGAGAGGAAAACAATCTGAGGATAAGGTTAGGAGGAGGGCAAGAGAGAGAAAGAGAGAGGAGTGTGTGTTGGTCGGAATGGGCGACCAACTGACTGTTGGTCGGAATGGACTGCCGTTTGACAAAAACATTGGAACAATACACCCTTACACACTATGAAGTAAAAGCAGGAGAAGAAAAATTAATACCAAATATTTTACTTGAAAAATCCTTCTCAAACAAGAAAAAAATCATGGGACATTAAGTCCACTAAAAATCACTATGTATGAGATATTTGTTACACAAATCACAGGAGGTGACAAACAAGAACAGAGCAAAGGTAAACAAAGAATTTTAACATTTTATTTTCACTCACCGCTCTCTTTCTTTTTTACTTTCTCTCGTCTATTTTCTCACTACTTTTGCACTGGTCTTTTTTTCCTTCTTGCCTCCTTGTATTGAGCATGCACATACACACACATATATACATATCCTCCACCAGCATAAGCAACCATAACCCATCTTGGCGGTTGGTGCACAACTCCTAACGCCTGCATGCATGCATGTGCACGCCCTGTCGTGCAGCAAGCGGTACATGCCTGCTTCTGTAAACTGATCAGTGGTTGGAGTCCTAAGAATGATGTCTACCAACTACCCAATCAAGTAGGTTAATTGTACATCTTTTTGGTATATGACAATTATTCAAACCTTCTATATTTAGTCGGTAAACATCCTCTCATTCCGGGCCGGTCAATCACCCCGTTGATCGGTCAAAATAGTTCGTCTAGATTATTCAGCAAAGTTGGACTTCTCATGACTTTAACTGGTCAATATATTGACTGGTTGAGGTTGTACGCCCAGAAGGTTCCAGTCAACTATGTTGACCAAAATTTTTTCTTCTTATAATAGCACACACACGTGCTCCGTCCAAGTCCTCTGGTCACAAGGACTTCCACTTGGGAGTGATTTTCAACAAACTTCAACTCACGATCGTGAGGAAGTTAAGTCCATCAGCTCATCCAGCCTGCAGCATGCTTCATTCTTTCCTTTTGATAGAATATTGGTCATCATGTCTGTCCCATTTTCTTTAGTGTCAATCTTTTTCAGTGACAGTAGACTGACTTCTAATACATCTCCCGTCCAGTAATATCGCACATCAATATATTTTGATCTGAAATGAAGTGATGAGTTCTTACAGAGATGAATGACACTCTGGCTATCACAAAGTACCACATACTTTTTCTATTCAAGACTCAGTTCCTGAATAAACTTTTTCATCCACAATATCTCCTTACAAGCTTCTGTCACGGCAATATACTCAACTTCAGTAGTAAAAAGAGTAATACACTTTTACAACTTGGACTGCTAAAAAACTGCTCCTCCTAAAAATTTTACTAAGTATCCTGAAATGGACTTACGACTGTCAATGTCTTCGACCATATCCACATCCGAGTAGTCTACCAACTAATATTTGTCACTTTCAAGATACAAGCACCTCTTGAAAGTTTCTCGGATATATCTCATAATGTACTTCACCATGGACCAAGACTCATTCCCTAGATTGGATAGAAACCGGTTAGCTGTATCAACAGCATGTGCTATGTTCGGCCTGGTGCACACCAAGGCATACATGAAGCTTCCTACGGCAGATGAGTACGGAACGCCTCTCTTGTATATTTTTTTTCGTCTGAAGATGGACACTAACGACTACTCAGCCTGTGGTATTTGTAAGTGGAGTGCTGACAGGCTTAGACTTATCCATGTTGAATCATTGGAGCATATTCTCTAAGTAGTTTTCTTGAGACAATCATAATCTCCTTGTCTCCCAATCGCAAATGAATCTAACACTAATAATCTGATTTGCCGGTGCGAAGTCTTTCATAACAAAGGATTGCCCAAGTTTCTCCCTTCAACTTCTTTATTCGAGTACTGTTTTATCCAACGATCAACATATCGTCCATATAAAGGAGAAGAATAATAAAATCATCTTCCGAAAACCTCTGTATAAAAACACGGTGATCACAAGTAGTTCGTCGGTATCCTTGACTAGTCATGACTTATTTGAACTTCTTGTACCAATGTCTTGGAGCCTATTTCAACCCATATAAACTCTTTTTTAGACGACAGATTAGTTGCTCCTTTCCTTTAACTTGAACCTTTCTGAATGTTCCATATAGATTTCTTTCTCCAATTCAACATGAAGAAAAACTGTCCGGATATCCATTTGCTCTACTTCTAGATTCCAGGCGGCTGCCAAACCCAACACAACCATATGAAGGATATTTTTACTATGGGAGCAAAAATCTCATCGAAGTTGATTCCCTTTCATTGACTGAAACCTTTCATTACTAACCGTGCCTTATACTTTATCTTCATGGTATTCTCATCTATTTTCAACCGAAAGACTCATTTGTTCTTTAGGACCTTCTTCTCTTTAGGAAGTTTGACTAGATAAAATTTGTGATTCTCGTGAAGATAACTCTTTTTATCATTCATAGCTTCCAGCCATTTCTTCTTACTCTCATCCTTCATAACCTATTCATAACTCTCTAGCTCTCTGACATCAGTGAGTATAACATATTCACTGGGTGACAGACGGAGGGACGGCCATCTGTTTCACGAGGATCGTCTAACAGGCACATCCTTGACCGGTTGAGGGATGATTTCATCTTGGTCTTCATCGGGTGACATAATTTCCCCTTCATTATCCTCAGCATCAGCGGCCTCAGGATCATTGTCCTCGTCTTCCAAGGACATCGGATGGATAAATTTGACACTTACTTTATCCGTTTGCTCAACATCACACTTGGCCTTCTTTCCAATATCCTTGATCATTTCATCTTCAAGAAAGGTTACGTCCTTTGATCGGATAAGTCTTTTCCCAACTAGATCATAAAATCTGTAACCCCGCTCATCTTCCCCATAGCCCAGAAGACACACTGCATCGTCTTTATCTCCAACTTTGTCCTTTCATCCCTTGGGATATGAATGAAGGCTTTATATCCAAACACTCGTAGATGATGATAAAATAACTCATTGTCCGACCATATATTCTTCGGCGCTTAACCCTTTAAGGGTTTGTTGGGTTACCTATTTATGATGTAGGCCACCGTCTTTAATGCTTCGGCCCAGAAGTATCCAGGAAGCTTATCTTCAAAAAGCATGCACCGTACTCTTTTCAAAAGTGATCGGTTCATCCGCTCAACCACTCCGTTCAACTGTGGCGTCTTTGGAGGTATTTTCCGATGTCTAATATCATGTGACCGACAATAAGTATGAAAATACCCTATGATTCACCGCCATTATCACTTCGGACGGCCTTCATTTTCTTCCCAGTCTATCGCTCATAAGAGTATGAAATTACTCAAATATATCGAGAACCTAGTCCTTGATTTTCAATGGGTTGACCCACAACTTTCTGAAATAATCATCAATGAAAGAAACAAAGTATTTAGCTCTACCAAACGACTTCTATTTAAATGTTCCACACACATCTGTGTGGACAGGATCAAGCAGTTCTGCTTTTGGAGCGGACAAGTCTCTATGAAATGAGACTCTCCTTTGTTTACCGACCAAGCAATGAGGACATGTCCTTAGTCCGTTCTCCTTTACTTCGGTGATAAGGCCATTCCTGGCCAAATGATACAATCCACATTTACTCATGTGGCCCAACCTCCTGTACCACAAATTCTCGGTCTCCTTACTGATTACAGCGTTTACGTCTTTGACCATTGTGGACGCCTTCATTATGTAGAGGCCGGAGTACCTTTTTTCTCTTGCCACTATCAAAGATCCTGTGGTCAATTTTTACTCACTTTCATAGAAGGTATTACAATAACCTTCATCATCCAACTGACCAGCTGAGATGATATTGAATCTGATGTCAGGGACACGTCGGACATCCTTTAATAACAGCTTCATCTCATTATTAGTAACCAGTACAACGTCACCCTTACCAATAATTCAGGATATTCCTTCATTGCCCTCCTTATCACTCCAAAGTCCCCCTAGAGTATAGAATGTAAACAATCCCCTTTTAGATGTGACATGTAAGGTGGCACTAAAATCAATCACCCAATCAGACTCCTCGTCCGTCAAATTTGCCATGTTCTCTTCACATGTCAACAGAAGATCGCCTCCTATGACCACTGAGATGAAGGACTTGTCCTCACTTTGCCCCTTTTCTCATTTCTCCTTTTTTGCCATGATCGAGATTTGCCATGTTCTCTTCTAATTTGCTATTGATTGAGATTTGCTGCGTCCTTTCTCTCTAGGCTTCTAGCTGCATCTTCTACCCCTTCCCCTAGACTCGATCACAAATACTTCACTATGTGAAGACTTGAGACCCCTTGTGACCACATTGACTCATTCATGAGAAAAGAAGCAATTACCTTATCCAATTTTAACGTATCTTTTCCAAACAATAAAGTGGTGACGATGTGATCATAAAAGGTTGGTAGATAGGCCAGCAGTCCTACACTTCTGCCACATCAGTCAGGCTGAAAACCTCCTGAAACTTATTGTCCGCGAGGCATAACTTAATAGTACAGTTGGCAAGGTTTCATTTATCTTTTCAGTCCTCCGCTGATAGGTTTTTTGGCTTATCTTCCATCTTCTTCAGTACTTTTATTGTTCCTTTCTAGTCATGATATTATTCGCCCTCTTCTACCAGAAGATGAAGTTACCCTACCCATTAAACTATTCTACGTTGAACGGTAAGTTCTTTGAGGATGATGATGTCATTTAGATGAAATTCTCAACCCCTCTCTGATACCACTTGTTGGCTAAAATGGACAGCCGACTCACTGTTGGCCGGAATGGGCGGCCGTCTGACAAAGACATTCGAACAATACACCCTTACACATTGTGAAGTAGAAGTATGATAAGAGAAATTAACACCAAGTATTTTATGTGAAATATTCTTCTCAAATAAGAAAAAAATTACGGGACACTAAGTTTGCTAAAAATTACTACGTATGAGATATTTGTTACACCAATCAGAGGAGGCGAAAAACAAGAATATAGTAAAGGTAAATAAAGAACTTCAACACTTTATTTTTACTCACCGCTCTATTTCTTTTTCACTTTCTCTCATATATTTTCTCACTACTTTTTTACTTCTCTTTCTTCGTTCTGCCCCCTTGTGTTGAGTATGCACATACACACATATATACACGTCCTCCGTCAGCATAAACAACCATAACCCATCTTGGTGATTGGAGCACAACTCCCAAGGCCTGCATGCGTGCATGCGCACGTCCTGTCATGCAGCAGGCGGCAGATGCTTGCTTCTATAAACTGATCAACGGTTAGAGTATCAAGAATAATATCTACCAACTACCCAATCGTGTAGGTTAACTGTACATCTTTTGGGGGTATTATAGTCATTCAGATCTTCTATATTCAGTCGGTCAACTCTATTGACTATCCTCTCATTCTTGGCCGATCAATCACCCCGTTAATTGGTCGAAGTAGTCCGTCTGGATTCTTCAGTAAAATTGGACGGCTCATGACTTTAACTGGTCAACATATTGACCGGTTGAAATTGTCCGCCCAAAAGGTTCGATCATTTATGTTGACCGAAATTTATTCTTCTTATAATAGCACACACTCGTACTCCATCCAAATTCTCGGGTCACAAGAACTTCTAGAAGGGAGTGATTTCAAACAGTGTGAGAGGGGAATACAACATTTTTAAAGGACTAAGTAAGACACTCGGTAGCTATATTTTATTGACGATTTATCTTCCCTAATGTATCCCAAAAATTTAGGAAGGGCAAAATTAAATCTCCATTCACGCTTTTAAAAAATACTTTCGAAATATGGTCAACTATTTTCCATATGAAATAAAATAAATTTATTTTGTTGACTCGTTAAATATCAATAAGAGTGGTGCCGAATATTTTTTTCATGCTACGTCTCTTTCTATAGGATTTGTCTACAGAACAATAATTAACCCGCCAATAATGACAATTATCGATAAATATCACCATAACTCGTTATAAATCGTTATTTAAAAAGTTAATTTTATGTAATGTGAATGCTCAAATTATTAATATCTTAAATTTTTAAAAATAATAAGATTAGATATTATTTCAACCGGCCATTGATAGATAGCATAGAACCATCCGTCACATTTATGATTTGGTAAAATAATAAACAAAATCTACAGCTACTTGACAGCGTAGGACAATTTCGCACGTTAATGCTTTCCTTGATGCTCACAGTTTTGGCAATTCGTTGTGATTTTGGCAAGTATCGATTGAAAAAATTATTATAAAATCCATCCGATCGATCAAACCAAACAGCTTATTTTGTTTGTTTTCTTAAGGTTCGATCAAACAGCCAATTGGTACGGGGCGAATCCGTGGCGGCATAATCCCAGCGCACATTTGACAGTTAGCTAAGCTGTCAATTCATATAACTTTTTTGAGTTATTTTGGTGTCGATAATTAGCTCAAGAATCCGATCAAATGGCGTCATTGATCATGTCAACTGGGTTTTTGGTCATATAACATTCAAATATCATTTGACTGAAGATAATTCCTTTATCATCCTGTGCTTTTTAAATTTATAATTTTAATAGGACTTTAAACTCTATTTAGATTTGCATTAGTGGGTTACGTCATGGGTCATTGGATTTTCTTTTCGTTTAGGCCTATTCAATTTAAAAATAATCTGTTATAAATTTTTATTTTTAACATTTATAATATTTATAATTCTTATTTTTTATAATTATTTTTCGTATTCTCTTGTTGCCAATCCTCTCAAAATCTCTCGTTTTCTCCACCTGTCCGGTATCGCTCATTTCTCAATAGTACTGCGATTGGTTTTGACTAGTGAGTTGTCATATAATTTGATTGGTATAAGTTTTGATTTTATTATTATTTTTTTAATCTTTTACAAAAGTTTTCTCAAATGGCTGGCTCATAGAGGTTTTCTAAAAATTATATTGTAATATTCTCCCAAATTGTATTTCAAAATTTTGGATAAAAATCTCTTTAAAAGTTGAAAATTTATGGGTCCTATTAAATATTAAAATGTCCCAAATAAGGAAGAGTCCCAATAAAAATTATGTGCAAACTCCAATAAAATTCGAAACCCATACTTCAACTCAATTGCTTAGATGTACGAACAAGAAGTTAGTTCCCTCTAAGAAGTTAGTGTAAATTTATTGGGTTGTTCACGATAGCTCATTATTAACATTTAATTTGACTGTTATATAGTAAAGTTGATTACAAATTTATAACTTTCTTCTCTTTTACATCACATATTAAGTTGATCACAGATTCATTTTTATCAAAAATCTGACCATCATATTAAAAATTATACGAAACTTAATCATGAAATTTAGTGAGTTATTGAGAAAAGATTTATCCTGTGATTGGTATAATGACGACCAAGTCCAAGGGATACAATTTGACGTGAACCTCTAAGACCAAGGCCCCATTGAGATCATGTTGTTTATGAAGCTGATTGCTATTGGATCTATAATTGTATTGGCCATGAATGACAATAGTGTTAGAGATATATAAATTATTAATTTTTTAAATTGATTAAATAAATATAATCCTATTAGTTTATATATATTAAAGAGTACTCTCTTAAAAAACATGCTCGTTTAAAATAGATTCTTTGATGAATGCAATACGTTAATTCACAATAGATATATCATTTAGTAAATAGATATTCTTTTTAAGATGTACCCGTTGAACAAGAAAATATTATTTTTCAACGATTATATCTATTCAAGGCGCATCTTTTGAACGAAAGAAAGAGTATTATAATAATTTAAAAATTATCATTTCTCCATCTATAAAAAGATATTCTTGGTCATTGTTTTGGGACATATAAGTTTGTATAAATTCTTTACAAACTACAAGGAGAGAAGAAGAGAAATTATTTTTGTGTTATTCGAGATATGAACAATTATTGTAGTATATAAAAAAATTGACGATAATGAATCCAGATATGTACACCTAATTATATATATGGTTGATTAGTAAGAAAATATAATAATAATAATAAAGATCCTGAAAATTTAAATTTTTATCTCATTAAAATAACTTATAAATAGTTCTATGTAAGATAATATTCAAATCATTCTGTCTTTAATATTAATCAAAACCTATCCAACAAGTAGGGCAGCAATAATAATGTGGTAAGAAGTAAAAGATTGGTGGCTCTGTTTTTTGTAGAACGAAATGTTGTGACCCCTACAATGATCATCTCCTCATCTTGGCCGCTATCTCTAATGGGTTCCTAGAATTGAAATGCTTAACATTCGAAATCAAGCTTGACAAGGTTAATGATGCTTTTACGGTGCTCATATTTTGTCAGCTTCACCTCAATTGTCTAAGCTTGAGGCTAGGACTCTTTCATCTCGGCCATGGTCTGCTCATTGATAGATGATGACTCGGATTTCATTTTTATCATCCTGACTCGGTAAATTGTTAAACAATTTCGGTTCAACCTCATGTACGAGTTGTACAAGGCATAATTGTGTGAAGAGTTGTTTGAATTTTTGTTGGATTACTCCTTAAATTTTATAAATAAGATAAGTGTCTTCTATGAAAAAGATTATATTATTTGAGTAAGGAATATATAAAGGGTTAAATTTCTATAAATAGACTGAGTTCACATGTATTTCAAAATCTTATAAACATCAAAAAACTGATAATACTGAGCTATTATAGGAAGAGTGTTATAGTCTTTTGGTTGAGAGTATGAGAGAATTTTTTTAAACATTTTTTTTTAAGTTTTAATTTGTATAAGTTTTAAAGTAAAATTTTGAGTTTGACTTTGTAATTTTTTTTTTATTATTTTAAGACATTTTTTCCTATTATATATATATATATAACTGGGATTTTAAAGACACAATAATTCATAGTTCCTCCCTCTCGTATCTTATGATGGGGAGTCGCAAGGTTTAGCGGATATCTTCAGCCGTCATTTCAAAACATAATATTGTTGGGGTCACTCTCTTGTGACATTTGTGTCCGCGAACATGTGGAGACAAATGGACGCGGACTTTTAAAAAAATCTGGAAAAGTCTGTCCTCGGGGTTGCTGGAAGAATTGGACGAGGACTATCAGTGGCAATCTTGTCCGAGAGGCTGAATTGG
>JAOVVI020013520.1:0-11826 GCA_028571085.2 Nepenthes alata | reverse complement strand
CACATTTCGGAGCTTACATTACATTTAAACAGTTAAACGTTACTTTTATAACAATTAATGAGGCATAACAGATACATTTCTCATTTCATTTCGGGAGAACAGGGTCAGGTTTCTTTTTAAACATCCGGACGCCGTGAACGGTTTGATATTTGGAGGTCGGACGTCCGGTGGATACGTACGCACAATTTATACATGAGATTTCATATTTGGGCTCTATTTAACTTAACAAGATGATAGGAACATGCAACTTCCCATTCAATTTTGGACGAACAATAACGGGGAACCTTTAAGGCTTTTGGATGCCACGAACGAGTCAAATCTTACAGGACTCGGCATCCAGTAGATATATACATACAATTAGGATACGGGGATCCACATTTTAGGTTCACTTCAACATTTAACGAAGGTGACAACATGTATTTTCCACCTTTGGTCTCAGGTGAATAGTAACAATGGCCATTTAGAGGGCTTGGACGCCGTGAACGGGTTAAAACGTGCAAAATTGAACCCGCGGCTGACATATATACATCATTACGACATGGGGATTCACATGTTGAGGTCAATTTCATGATACATGGGCGTGAAACAAGAAATCCCCAATTTTCATGGGTTAGGGATTTGGTGAAACCAAACCAGGGAGATCGGACACGATTCGGACAAACAATTACATATCCTTAGACCTCAAGTCATGGGTTTCAAGATTCTAACATTCACAGTGGGTATCGAGATAAAATGCCCACTCAAATCAAACAAAACAATAAAAGAGAACGATAAGTGGGTATGAGAACACTTGCCTCGATGCATGCTTTCACCTTTATAACTGGCTCTCAGATAGATTCGGACTCTCAGGCCTCGTTCTCCTCCTTTCCCTCACTAGGATTGGCACACTCTCTCTCTAAAACTTTAAACCGATTGAAAATGATGAGGAGAAGGCAGGGCTCATATTTACACTACGCCACCACTCGAATGCGGCTCAAGCGGCCAGCAGGCGGTCGCGCCACTAGCTGTCTACCGCTCGAGCGGCCAACCAACTGGGCCAATTCTGGTTTTTCTGCTCGAGCGGCTAGAGGGCTAGGAGGGATTTCAAAAGCTGCGCTCGAGCCATGGCTCGGGCGCCCAGCAGGCGCAAGCCTGCTGGCCGTGCATCAGCAGCACAAACCCAAACTCTCTCTCAATTTTTCTCCCGATACCAAACCTTATGCGTTCCATAGGATTAGTATTAATCATTAGCATACTAATCACCTCATTAATATCATGTTCTTAAATATGAAACCTCACAGGTTAGGCACTATCGAGGAAGCCGTAGGGTCTCTAGAAAGTAGGGTTTACTTATGGACCAAGTAAATTGCTAATTAAGTTAGCATAAGTGGTATTGTTCCTGAAGAATATTAGGATCTTGTTATTCTGCATCAATAGGTATCTACGCACAAGCAAAGTGGGGGAGAAGCTGTGGTTGAAATTACATCACTCATAACTGAAATATTATGATGAGGATTCTTACCTTGAGGATTTGTAGATAATGCTTTTGGAAAATATTGATGTCTTGTGAACTTAAAAGTTAAAGGTCATGACAGGTGGATCCCAGCATGATTTGGAGAAGGCGAATGTTAGGATCAATTGTTGATATCAGAAGCCCCCATTTGAGAAATTATAGAATTACTTGGGAGATAACTCTAATCTAATAATCTCAAAGATCAAAAGTAGCTATGTTATGATGGAAAGATAACCTCAGGAGAACATAAGCAAAGCAATTTATTTAACGATTATAATGATAGGCTCTGATATTGTTAAGGAAATTATAGGATTATATTTCCTGTATCACTGATGAATCGATATCCTTAGGATAAATGGAAGGAAGGATTCCTAGTTGGAATTGACCTTTTATTGTTCAAAGTCAGTAATTGAAAGTTTCTATTGAGAAATTACAGAGATAGTCTTGAGAGATAGCTTTGCCTAATAAATTAAGGATCTGAATGGTTATGTCCTGATAAAAGCTGACTTTAGGAATGGTAAGTGGATAAGCTTGCCTACGGATTATGCAGATGGATTCAGTGGACACCAGTACTGATAATGAATGCTAAAGATTTATAGACTTGATATGCTTTGGTGCCTTAAAGGACACAAGAAAGGAAAATTTTGGGTAGGCTCAATTGCTTGAAAGATAAAATGCCACATTCCTAAGTTGGGAAGTGGAGTTGTGTCCGAAATGTTGGGATTATGAAATTCTGAGATAAGAAAACCCTGGTGGGTTCGTGCTAGGACAACCCACTAATCATGAATATGGAGGACACTTTTAGGTTTAATTAGTGGGCATATCGGTATGCTAACAAGATCTAAAATTGCTCAGTGTAGAAGTTTTGAGATTTTGGGGTTACTAATTGTTAAGACCTTAAAATTTTGGGTAAGATCTAAAACTGTATCAAATTTATGATTGTTATAGTTAGGACTTCTTGTTCTGTGATGAATCGAAGATCTGTGAGGATTGTTTTCGTGTTATGGCTATCTTAAAATTAGTTTTAATCAAGATTACTGCGTAAATTAGGTGTTCAAAATGGAATATGTATTTGATGGAGATGTTGATTTGAGGACATGCCAATGAAATGGAGAGAATGTAAGGTATTTTTCCATTGAAATTTAAGTGTGATTCAAGGCTTGTGTCAGAATCTTAACTGAGTTTGATGAGGAATTAAGATATTAGATCAAAAAATGATGGTGCTGAAATCACAATTAGTTGATTCGAACTCGCTGATTTATCAAAGTGCGCTGCGGAGTAGTGATAAATCTGTATATATAATAAGGTTTAAAGTAATGTTCAGAGGAAATGCTCAACCTTGAGGTTTAATATGAAATGAAATGAGGTAGTCAGCTTGTTTAAGGTTTGGAATTAAGTTAGAAAAGTGGTTAATGAAATAGGTTTGTCTCCGAACTTAGTGAATTTGGATCCAGAAAGGACGTGCCAAATAATGAGGATCAAGGCAATTATGATATTTAAGGTTTTTCTAGCAAAACTGCCTAAATCTAGAAATGCTTTAGATATGTTAGGGAGGTTTCTTCATTCTAAAAATATAACGATTGTTAAATTTTGAGTACGAAATTTCTTTAAGTAGGGGAGAATGTGAGATCTCGATCCTGGAACATGATAATTACGGAGTAATTATTTAATTGGAAATCATTTTACGTTTAAGAATGTGGAAAATTTTGGTACAGAAGCAAAATGAGGCAAAATGGGCCAAAGGAGCGCAGGAAGCTCGAGCAGTGCTCGAGCACCTGCAAGGCATAAAATTTTGAAAGCGTCTGCTCGGGAACCTCCCTAGGCGAGATGGGAGCGGCCCTCGGCTATGAGCAGGGCGCTTGAGCACACTTTTGCACAAGCCACCTCTTGAGCACCGCTCGATCGACCCTCAAATGGCAGTCACAGGGACCTACACGTGCCACCTTTTCTCCCGCATTTTAAATTTAGGAATTTTGGGGCTCATTTTCAGCAGCCCTCAACAGAACATGAAGGAGAGAAGAGAAGAAGGAAAGGGAAGAGAAAGGAAAGGGGAAAATCTACTGTCCAATCTCGATCCGAGTCATGATAATTGTATATCGAGCTCAGGCAAGTGTACGTCGGATATTATCTTCGATTTTGACTACTTTTCTGTATCTCTAAAAGGGTATTTATACTTTAAATACATGATTCTACATATTTACTATAAATAATACCAGTTTCTCCCGATTAGTCAGTCAGATTTTAAGTTCACTTGTATATACTCCCGATTATACCTCTGATTTCATGAAAATATATGTAATTGGTGTCCATTTATTGTCCGACAGTTTTGGCTATACCCTAGGTACAAAAATGAAGAGTTTTAATGATTTTCACCCATAATTTTTGTTATATAAAAGTTAATCTGTACTGAAATAAAGCTCCTGATGTAGTTTGTATGTGAAAATTTTTTACGGACTTATACTGATAAATTACTGTGGACTTTTGAAGTAAAACTGAAGGGTTAACTGAAATATTTCTGACTGATTTTGAAAACTATTTTGTTATAAGTTAAGGAAAATATTTCTAACACTGTTAATTAGGACCCATGACTGATATACAGTCATGTTAGATTCTCCAACATGTCTTAAAATATTATGGTGGTAATCGAGGATAACTCCATCAATAAAATTATATGTGGTCCACCCTTCCTTAGAGCATTAACCTAGAGGGTAGTTACTATTACTGACTAGCATTACTGTACTAGATCCTATGAGAAGGGATATCCCAAGAGATTGGATGACTGTTTCTGGCCTTGGATTGTGTGAAGTGAACACAATCTATCCTCGATTATTTGCCTCATCTGCTAGTAGGGTCTCTGGTAAGGTCCTTCACTAATAGAAATTGGATTTTCTATAAGTTATAAAGTTGAGATCAATTTCTACTTTCTGAAGCCTATTTTATCAAATTATTATTAACGAAGCATGACTACACTGATTTCTGATTTTCAAAAATTGATTGTTTCTATTTCCTGGCAGTTCTATTATCTTCTGTATTTTGTTCTCCTATAGTTTCTACAAATCACTGTTTTATAGCATTTATGCTTCAATATGCAACTATATCCATTTTACTGTATTCTGTTCTGCATGAAAGTTTTACTGTATTCCTGCATGTACCTTATTGGGCTTTGTTTTACTATTTTCCCCCTCCAGATAATACTATGGAGCTAGTACCAGACGAGAAGGAATGAGTTAAAGCCTTGCTTGAAGACTCTCGAAAGACTTGAAGTTATTTTGGAGATACAGTTGGATGTAAATACCCAATTTTTGATATATGGATTCTGTATATGAAATGTATGTGATGCATGTGATGAAACAAAAATTATGCTTCCACAGGTTTATAGTTCTGCTTTCGCTATTTATTTTTTGGATTCTGTATGGGTCCCAGATGGCATCTCAATTCTAAACTGTTCATATAGTAGATAGAAATGTGAAATATAAGCCATAGAAAATTATACGGCGTCTGTGATCCTGTGTTTGAAATAAGAATTTCTGTTGATGGATAGGATTATGTTGTTTTGTATATTTGTAGGTTATAAATAGGACATGTACTTCAGTTTAGCCCAATTTTATGGGAGACTCTGTCCATTCTCCCCTAGAACTTTAGATTGTCAATTGGGCTTAGGTTTCTATTTTCTGTAATGACGAAATATTTTGAAGACAAAAAAAACCATTCCGTCATAGAATGCTGGTATTCTTGACTGGTATACATGTAAGGAAAATTACCGGCATGCACATTCTGCCTGTATGGCCAAAAATGATGGGATTGATATTACCGATTTGAGCATTTTGTCGGTATCGAAGCAAATTGCCAGTATAAGGAAAATTACCAGTATGATTGTATACGCAAAATGCCAAAATGATACTATTAGCCCGGTATGAATAAGGAAAGTGACCGATATGCCTTGTAGCCAAAATACTGGGATGAAAATGGATAATATCCAGAAGGATCAAGAATCCTCCATAAAGTCAGGAGCTGAGTTATAAATAATAAGTTTGGGATTTTGGGAGTAAAAAGTTTAGAAACAGTGAAGGATGAGAGAGAAGAGGCCACGACAGCAAAGCGCACAAAGGGAGAAGAAAGCAGACGGGAGGAGAAATGGTTTCTCCACCACTTCTGATCTACTCTGGGTAAAAATAAAGGTAGTTTGGGCTAAGGAAAATGTACCTCCAACCTTGTTTTCCATTTTTTTTAAATTTGAATATCTCCATTTTTTATATTACTCTAAAGCCCCTACTTTCGAAGCTTCACTATGATTCATGCATGTTCTCTGTGATTTCTTAGTTAGATTTTAGTTTATGCATATGTATGATGACATATACTTCTGATTTCATCATTTGATATGCGATTTCTGCTCAATTTATGTCCAAAAGTTTTAACCTAAACCATAGCTTGAAAATTTGGGGATTTCAATTCTTGAATTTTGAGAAATATAATGGAAAATGTTATTTAACCTATTGTTGAGTTTGTTGGAACGTTCTGTATCCAAAATTTTGGCAAAAGGTTATACTATTAAAGTTCTGAAATGTTCTGAAGCTATTTAAAGCTATCTAAAGTTATCTTAAAAATGTTCTGTGTAAGTTGTCTGGCCTTCGAGGCATATAAGCTAAAGATTAAAAAATTTAGACAAGAATATTTTCAATTCTGCTAAATCAGTAGGAAAATGGACCTAAGACTATTATTCAGTTAGGTAAGGTTCTCTAACATATCTTAGAACGATATGGTGGCAATCGAGGATAACTCTATCCATAAAATTATACGTGGTCCGTCCTTCCTCAGGGCGTTAACTTAGATGGTAGTTTTCTATTTTGGGCCAACCTTCGGGAGGCATTTCTATACAGATTCGACGAGAAAGGATCTCTCTGTTCTATTTCTGGCCTTGGATTTGGTGGAGTGAACCCAATCTATCCTCGATTATTCACCTATTTGGCTAGTATGGTCTACTAGTTTGGTCCTTTCTAATAATAAAATGAGATTTCTAGAACTATAGACTTTAATATATGTTTCTAATTTCTGAGGCTCGTATTACTAATTTATGAATTCTGATGCATGTATAGAATAGACTTCCCTTACTTTCACATTTTCTAGGTGCTTGTTAACTCTTCGATAATTTTCTTGATATCTGCTTTACTGGATTATGTTTTCCTGATCATTACTTTCTCCTATTTTCTTGTACATTCCTGTTCGTTAAATATTTTCATAGTTTTGCTTATTTGTACTTATGTTCTACATGAAAGGATTTCACTTGCATGTATTGGTACCTTATTGGGATTCGGCTCACTATTTTATTTTTTTTCCTCTAGAGAAGGATATAGAAATGATACTGACGGACATGCATAGTTAAAGCTTAGCAAGGAAGGATTGAAGCTTCAAAGTCATCCGAAAGATTTTGAAAAATCTGATAGTTTTGCATCTAAATATCTAAATTGTGGGTGAAACTATGTTAAAAATGATTGTAACATGTTTTCTATTCTGTTGGAACTGTAATTATGCTTCCGCAGGCTTATATTATGGATATAGATGCTTCTACTATTCTATTTTTTGGATTTTGTACAGGTCCTAGATGCATCTCTTGTACGAATTCTGGTGTAGTTGATAGAATAGCTTAAATAAAGCCATGGATGACATGGCATTTGTGGACCTGTATATGTGTTTAGTCGGATGAATGGAGATATATGTTTAGTTGTGTGCTTGATTTAGTTTAATATATATAGGTTGTAATTTTTGTTTTCAGTCTAGTTGTAGAGGAAACTCTGCCAAAAATTATATAAATTCTATTAATATTAGTTTTGTCTGTTTATTGACAGAATATCTTTATAGGATAAGGATTCATTCCGTCACAATTGGCATCAGAGGAAAGAGATGTCTTAGGTCTTGATTTGGATCCTATACAGAAGCTTAGGTTAGAATAAGATGGATCGAATAAGCAAATTAAGACTAAGTTAGGTTCGATGATTTTTGTTTTTCTGGATGGCCAAAGTGAATTAGGACTAAGTTACAAGCTAAAATAAGTCAGTATTAGGCCTATAATGAGGTTCCCTAGTTTATAATTTGTTATAGTAATTAAGTGGAATTAATGGTTTGAATATAGTATGGCTTAAATAAAGTTTGGTATAATGAATCAAAAGATATTAATAAACTAAATGTCTGAACTTTTGGAACAACCTGAATCTTATGGCTCTTATTGATTGAGATAGTGTTTATGGTAACTAAATGATCGAAAGGAGATAACTTGGTGTTACCTCAAACAAAGATAATAGATAAAATTGACCTTGAGAGGTTAGTATAAAAAAAAAGAAGAGTTATGGGTCTCGAGGATAAAAGAAATATCTCAGGATATGCTATGGATACTTGCAGATGAAAATTTAGGAAGAGATTTTGAAAGCATGATTCAATTTTGGATGATCTCACTACACGATTAGGAATTGTTTATATAGAATCGATAGTAAAGAGTCCAGTGCCTAGGGATCGAGGTTGTACAGTGATAGTATAAGTATAGAGGTGATATACTGTGGATGATGCAAACCGATGGGATGTGATAACTATCGACAACTAGGATGTCATGTATTTCAAAGATCATTTACAAGACAATTTTTTTGCCACAATGCTGGGGAAATCACAATTGGTCTGATTAATGATGCAAGAAATAAGCAGATGGACTGAGATCTGTAGAATTTGATATATAATGATGGTTTCCTAATGGAAACATAATAGGCAAACAAATGGCAATAAGGTCAGGTTCTATCAACAAATCGTCTACCAAAATTGGAGACACAATGAGTTCCCTTGTCCAACCCCATCTCTTGTTATTAGTTGGAGGAATGGATGATGACAGAACTTGGAAGCCTGTGGGAATATAGCTAAGGGTTATAAGGTTTGGTTTGGGAAATCATATAAAGAATCCTTTGAGGTTAACGGTCCTGGATGACAGAAATGACATTAATCGAGGTCGTTTGGAATAATGACTATCAGTTGAGCATATGGATGGCACTTTTGAGGCTTACTATGGATGAATAATAATTGATTGAATGTCCAGACGAATGGATACGGCGTCAGGAGAGGGATTCTATTGGACCATGTGAAGATGATCGATTATTGGCAAAATATGGAGGGTCCTTTGAATAATTATGTGGGATCGATCAATCTAATCAATATTTGGGACAATGATGTAGTTGGGCTTGAGATAATAGAAAAAGTGTTTTGGTTGATGAAATCTAGTTGGCCACCTACAAGTTGAATGTAAGGCAAGCCGATAGTGAGCTTTTCAGCATTGCGCTCCATCTCGTAGGAAGTTTTGAAGGAAAATTTTTAAAGAACTCCGTCTCGATGTGGCATTGGGATGTTTAGAAATTGAAATTAGATAGTAAGTCAGCGCATAAAGAATACGTGTAAACTTGTATGAGCTCTAATGATGTCAACCCCTGATGGGTAAATTCTTGTCTGATAAAGTTATGTATTTCGATATCTGATCTGGGACTGTGAATGATTAACTGACCTAATTTAAAATATCAAACTTTGATGGGATACCAAGATGATCAGCAAATTGCCATATTAGTGTAGATGATCTTGAAAAAGGTATTCTGATTTGCAATTGGGGTCATAGGTTTTAAAGTATCAGATGAGTCATAAAAAGGGATGAAAAAATTAACATCGCTATGCTTGTAAGTTACATGATGAACATGTGTACCAAGTTTAAATGGCAAGTTAAGCTATACCTGGAAATCATTGTGCGGATATAAGGAAATTTGAGGATGTTATTAAAAGAGAAGATTAGTTTTTTTTTATCGACAATTAAAGCTACTATCAAGAAAGAGCTGTAATTGACATTGATCTTGAGGACCCCAAATGGAATTGATGAGGCTATCTAAGGAAATTTTGAAAATTAAAATATTCAGAGAAATTAATGATTTGATGATTGAGAATCATTAAGTTTAAGATTAAGATATTCACAAGAGAGGTGAAGGGTAGACCGTGGACTAGTTCCGATATCAGAGCAGTGCAGTTATGAAAATACGAAAGAAACTCTTGTGATTTTGCTCGAGGTTGATCGAATGGTAAAGTCCTTGTGTTTGGGTCCAATTATTGGGATATTGTGAAAATTGGGCGATCTAATTGGAATGAATAAATTGGCCTGATAATAGGATATTAAGTTACTAAATATTGAAGTTTCAATGGTAACTTGGGGAGTGTGTGAGCCCGTAAGATCTCAGGATCTGATCTTAGGTTCAAGTAGCCGGTTTAGTTAAGTTAAATTTGATTGGCTTTAGGTTGGGATTCTCAGGTAAGTATGTTATTAAGAAGGGATACTTGAATCTGATAATTAAATATGATGGATAAGGTAGTGAGGGCTTGAGGTTAAGATATTGAACTTAAGGACTTCGAAGGTGTTGGCAGTGTTGGCGATGATCGAATGCTTGAAAGAAAACAAGTTGATGTTGCCTCAAACAATATAGAAGGTGAAGTTAACCTTGGGTTTCAAGGACAAAGAGATATTGTAGGGAATATTGTGGATTTTATACGGGCAAAGATTTTGTTGTAAAGGGAATTTTGGAAACCTGCTTCACTTGGGATGGTTTGACCGCATAATTAGAAACTGCCTATTTTTCTCGGGATGAATAGAAAAGAAGTCTGATGTTTGGATTGAGATATTTTGGTAATAGCACGAGTATAGAGATGGTGTTTACCATGGTGGGAGGTGAAATCTCCAAACTTAATATCTCAATATATGTATAGGTAGATTTTGAAATTTTAAATCAAAATTCAGTTTGTGTTCCCTAAGACTAGTCGTTGTTTGAGGACCACAGATTTTCTATGAGTTGCTTTGGAATCTTTGATCTTCTTCAATCTGTAAATATAATTGGAATTTTATTATTTTTGCATCAATAGGTAAACACCCACAAGAAAAGTGGGGGAGGAGTCCATGGTTTGAAATTATTTCTGTGACATCCCGATATCTGAAACATGATAATTATGGATTAATTATATGAGTGAAATTCATGTTTAGGCTTAATAATGTGGGAAAATTTGGTAATAAGGCAAATTGAGGCAAAAAGGGGCAAAAGAGTGCAGGGCGCTCGAGCCTTGCTCGAGCCATGCTCAAGCACCCATCAAGCGTGAAATTGCAGGTGCAGCACCCCAGGAGCTGCTCGAGCACAGCGGGAGTGGTCCCCCCTTGCGAGCAGTGCCCTCGAGAGCATTTTTGCTCATATAGTGCTCGACCAGCGCTCGAGCGCTGGTCACGTGGCACCCGCACGTGGTTCTTTTCTCCCATATTTTGAATGGGGAATTTGGGGATTTAGGGCGCATTCTTCAGCAAGCCACGACCAGGGACAAAGGGGAGATAAGAGAGGAAGGGAGAGAAGAGAAGTGAACAGGGAAAATCTCCCGTTCAGCTCCAATCAAAACCATGGTAACTATAAACTGAGCTCAGGCAAGTGTACTTTGGACGTTATTATTTATTTTTACAGTGTTTTAATGCCTCAAATATTGTATTTATACTTTAAATACATGGTTCTGCATGTTTACTGTAACTAGGGCCTGTTTCTGCAAATCAATCAGACAAATTTCATATTTACATGTATGTACTACAATGTCAAGCATCAATTTATGAAAATACACGTGTTAAGTGTCCGTTTATCGTCCGATAATTTTGGCAAAACCCTATGTGAGGTCCCAGACCCGAGAACATGATAATTGGGAGTAATTAAAATGATGATAATTATAAGAGGCCAATCATGCAATGAAAAATGAGGGTTGAAAGTAAAAAGTTAGAAAATTCCAGAGTTCAGCAGGCAGCAAATCAGCGCCTGCCGCGCGCCTTAGGCACGACAAGGAGCACAAAATCCCAAACCTAGCCTGCACGCCGTACGCCCTGGAGCACTCGAGCCGGCGCTGGCAGAACATGGCCCGCATACCGTGCGCCCTGGCGTGCACGAGCGGGTGCTTGCGGAACTAGCCCTAGCGCGCTTGAGCAAACACTGGCAAAATGTAGCACGCTCGCCCTGCGATCGCCACATGCTAGAGCGCGGTCGTGATTTTTCCCCCGCGTTCTGATTTTGTTTTTGTTATAAAGGGAAGGGGGAAAGAGAGAAGGGAGAACAGCAGCAGTACGAAGGAAAATGAGGGAGAAGAGAAGAGGAAAAAGGGGAAATCCCACATTCCGATCCACTCCGGGTAAAAATAACAGTAGATTGGGCTCAGGCAAGTGTACTTTGGACTTTGTTTTTCGCTTTTACCGCTTTCTCTTGTTTCAAAATTGATGAAAATACTCTAAAATTTTATTGTCGCATCTTTAAAGA
>JAOVVI020013519.1:0-11826 GCA_028571085.2 Nepenthes alata | reverse complement strand
CGCTATGCCTCAGGAGGGTCACACCCCTGGAGGAAGAACGCGACTACAGCAGAACGGCTGAACCGTCCCCATTAGTACGAGAACCAAGCTACGCTAGAGAGCTTAGAGCTGCTCTCATCAAGAGCTTTGAATGTCCCGACAGTCCATCCAACTCCTTCGCGAATTCTCGCCATGAACGGGACAAGCCAAGGTCTCCTCATCGTTTCTCCCAAAGGAAATCAGTGGGCATGCTCCGATCGATGGGAGAGTCCTATTTATAGGATAGATGTGCCTTGCTCTCTCCCCCGGTCGACGAGGAACAGCGAGCCAACAAACGTCTTTCACAGAACAGGAAAATCCCCTGATCAGACGCAACCCAAGGCGTGCGAATCTTACCTAGCAAAGTGACGAGTCGCGTCGTGAGCAGAAAAGCCTGCGTAGTTTCCTGGGGAAGGCGCGAGCGTAGAAAGCGACAAATGGTCACGCAGCAAGAGAAGGGCTGCGAGACCACTGATGGGCCCAAGAAACATGCCAGGCCCGACCGCTGGCCGAACTAGGCATGGGGGGCTAGTGTTGTGTCCCATGTCCAGGCCCATGAAAAGTTAGCGGCCCACGAAAGAGGTGGCAAAGCCCACGAAGAACTCCAAGCCCGATCTAATTACACGAAAGGCACACGCAGTGCCATGCTGGCAGAGGACGATGGAGAGCCTGTAGCACATTTAATGCGCTGCAGGGAAGCCGACAGAAAGGCAGAAAAGCCAACCAACGAAGAGGTAGCTGACGCAGAACCAACGGCTCGTGCAACCACTTGTAGGCGGCCAGCCAGTCTTGGCTCGTGGGGGTACCAGGCGTGGCCGACAATGCCCAGGAACTAGCCAGCGACGGCAAAAGGATAGCCGACATAACCGGTGGACAACGACAGAGACCAACGGCAAAGAAGCCCTAGCAGCGGGCATCCTAAGGCCAGGGTCCAAGGGGAGGGAGCCTATAAGAGCTCCAACTCCCCACAGGGAGAGAGGTCGGACAATTTCAAAATTGAGAACCCCCTTTCTACAAAACTCAGAGAAAAGAGCTACGGACCAAGAACGCAATCAATTGCCTTCTTCCACAAGCTAGCTTGCGACCATTTTCCCCAACGTCTACTTAGGCAACGGGAAAGTTAGCCACCCATTGCGGTGCACCAAGGAAGCCAGGTCTTCGACAACCTGCTCACTGCATTCTCCATATCATAACGCACCCCATACGCTTTTACAGCATTTATCCGCACACTGTTTATAGTGTGTGCCGTTTCCATTCATTGCGAAAATTTACTGACTTGAGTGTCGGGCGGCCTTGGTGGGAGAAATCCTCCCAGACCCCTAACGTCTTGTTTGTTGTTTGTGTTGTGCAGGTCCAAGTTCAAGACTACGGAGACCGGACCCTTCGCCTGACTCCACCGCGTGCTCTGTAATCTAAAGACTCTCTAATCCGTATAGCAACCTTTGGGCCCGGGACGCAACAAATGGGTTGTGCAAGCAATAACTCTCTGACGTGACCAGGAAAGTTTAAGTTTAGCGGATGGGCAATCTATTTATAATTATGAGAATAAAATAAAATAAAATGTAATAAAATATTATTTATATTGAAATTAATTATTTCATTTTGGTTTATTAGTAATTGATCATTAAATGTTAGCCTTAGTAGTAGTAGGCCTTGCACCGAAACAAATGGAAGAATAGTTATGTAGTTGAGCTTATTATTTAAATCATATTTCGATCTATCTATATTCATTATTTGGATGTTCTGAGATACGTTTCTTTGTGTTAGATTTGATGGCGTCAGTACAGTTTGTGTTAGCACTGAACGACAGATCTGTTGTTGTTGTTGCAAAGCTTCCTCTGTATTATACTCGGTTGTGTGAGTAATTGAATTATTAGTGTTGGGTCCAGTACCCAGGGTCCTCTATCTCACGGGTAAATACTTGACCCGAGAAGCCCAAGGCATTAGCTCTCGGAAAGACCCGTGGTGAGTCCGAGGACATTTTGCGAAGCGATGAGCATAACCACAGTAAAAGCTCAGTTGTCCGAGAACCAGCATAACGCGTCATGAAGTCCGCGGACCCAGAAAAGGCACGAGGACTCATCCGAAAGGTGAAATTCCCATGAAACACGAGGACTCTCCGAAACGTCCGAGATTGCCAGCTCAGCTAACAAACTTCTGCAATACGCATAAAACCTGTAGCGCACTACTTCTGCCAGTCTGTCACCGCCGTCTGACATTTCTGGCAAAAATGGCTAAGCGTGCCTACTGTACACTGACGCACCTGACATTGCAGGGACGTGTCAGGTGAGAGGTGGCCAGCCTGGCACCCAGGAGCCAACGGTCATATTTTTTCCTTATAAATACACTGCTCGAGCCAACGTTCAAGGGATGGCACTCTCAAACGCTTACTAGTGGGAAAACTCTGACGATTTTCCTAAAGAACAAAAAAGCTAAGACTCACAAAGAGAAAGAAAGAAAACGCTCGGCCACTGTCTTCATCACTTTGTAATTCAACCGCTCGGCCACTCCAAACGCTCGGCCACTGTACTGGTCTCTTGTAAGAAAAACGCTCATAGTGAAGTATTTCCAGGCCTAGCCTCGTGGTTTTCCCTTCTCATTGAGGAGAAGGTTTCCACGTAAAAATCAGTGTGCAAATCTCTTTCTCTTTCGCTCTTATTCACTCATCTTGCATTCACTTTATGTTGCCCGGACCCTAAAAATCCGGTACGCAACAATTAGTTTCCTACGGTTAAGGTTGAGGAGAGTGTATGAAAATATCAATATATCTGGTCAAATAAGAGGATACGGTACCTTAATGTGGTTTACATTTATCTGATACTGATTTTCGTGTCCTAGTGGGTTAAGGTATATTGTTTAGTTGCTGAGATGTTTATGGCCATGTGATCATCTTAGATTATGATATCGAGGGTATCATGGTAGGAGATGTTGGGCTTGATGTATGTGATACTTTCCGTACCTGGTAGAGTCAGAAGAGGAACATGTAGATAAAATCATCTGTACCTGATTGAGTCAAATGATGAGCATGCTAGGGAGACGTCTGTACTTTATTTGGCAGAGTCTCTATAGACCATGGATTTGGTCGGAAGTCAAATTTATGAGTATTGAGTAGCCCGTGTAAGTACCCAACTGTTGGGGGATATATGCAGCCTTTGGTTCATAGTGGTAGAATAAGATCCAAGAGTTTTCTTAGGATATTCTATGATTGTGAGTACCTCATTAGTTATGTTGGCAATATCCTTGTGTGGATCCTGTAATATTCGGGTTTAGTGAAATCCATATTGGTTGTTATCACGATTATGTCGATCGTTCTCACCGACATATGGACCAGGGAATCCCCACTCATCGTTGATGTCAGATTCCAGGGAATTACTATTGATTATTGGCACTCTTGTTATTTTTGGATGTAGGGGTCAAGTGGGATATATCTTACTTAGAGTCGTATTTACAACGTGTTGTAATTCATCTCAGATATAGAATGTTGTTAGAGTAATGTTGAGATCTTTATAGTTGATAACCGATATTGTTATTATTTTTAGCGTTTTTAATTATTATCAATTGTTGGGTTTTGGCTCACCATTGTATTTCCTTAGCTCCAAATTGACTAGACAGCATCTAGCGTGGTGGGAAAGACATTTGTACTGCAGGAAGAAATTTTGGTAAAGAAGAAGGTCCTGGTAGCCAGTTGATTCATATTATGGAGTCATTAGTATTTAATTTGTCACGAAGATTTACGTATTTTTCATTTGTTTAAGTTGTCTCTTCTTTAGTATGTCTTTGTGAATGATGGATGAGTTTATCATGATGTAGTTAAATCAAAAGAATAAAATTATCTAAAATATAAAATTATTATATTTTGTTTGAAATTTTTAGTCTGCATGTGAAGTTAGAGCTGTGTGTTTGAGTGTTTAGCCTCAGGTCGCCATAGCTATTGTATCAGAGAGAAAGTTAGTTCATGTGAATTTGATCGAGGATTTAGCAATATATGAGACTCGTCGGAATTTTTTAGGTTCTGTATATATTTGGGGAATGATGATACAAGTAGCATTCAAGGATTTAGATGAATAGATGATACGTAAATACTAATATTATTTATTATTTCAGGATGTCTGAACAACGAAGTGTTAATACGGATTGATCGCCAAGGGCACCTGAACATGCTAGCATTGAAGAAATGGCAGAGGTCCATAGTGCCTTAAGCAACATGGCATATTTGGTGAATCAAACAATTAGTATGCAAGTCATGGGACCTAAGGTTACCACTTCATTGGCAGTTGGAGACCAACAGCACGTGCAAGATAGAGAGCATCGAGTGATGCACGCTTTTCTTAATCATCGTGTTCCAAAGCTTGCTGGGCTACCTAATCCTATGCTCACCGAGGCATGGATGGCAAGGATTGAGAAGGCTTTTGAGGTAAGTTGTTGTGGACCGACGGACAAGGTCCATCTAGCTCTTCATTGTTTTATCAGAGAAGCAGATCACTGATGGAACATGCTGAAGAGAGAACTATGCATGACGGTCGATGAGATCACTTGGGAGGAATTCTAATGCCACTTTAACAACAGATATTTTCCCCCATGCGTACGAGCTAGAAAGGAGGCAGAGTTTATATCTTTGCATCAAGGGAACATGACGGTCGCATAGTACGAGGCACAGTTTACGGCCCTATCACGATTTGCTCCTTACTTGGTGGACGACGAGGAGAGGAAAGCCCAGTGATTCCAAGATGGACTAAACGATATCATCCAGATGCAGCTACTTCCATTTGACTAGGTGCAATATAGTGCAGTGCTGAAGTGTGCATTGATCATTGAGAAAGCCTTACTCTGGAGAGGCCAAATTCAGCAGACAACAAGCACTCTGACTGGGGATAGATCACCCCATACTTGATTTAAGAAGCGTTAGAATACCAAGGGTCAAGGAGGTGAAAAACGGTGCTTCAAGTGTCAGAAGATTGGACATCTCGTCAGAAATTACAATACGTCATCATCTACACCCATTAATCCTTCAACATTCTCACCAGCACCGACTTCCAGGGAGCATCAACCGCCCGAACATGTTTTAATTATGGCAAGCCTGGTCACTTTATCAAAAACTGTAAAGCACCCAAGTAAGGAGTATCGGGGACAGCCGGATAGCAAAGGTCGCAGAGATCTGGGCGAGTTTATGCAGTCACCGAGCAGCAGGCCCAAGATTCATTCGATGTGGTTCAATGTACTATTCACATTTGTGATTCTCCTTTCTATATTTTATTTGATTCCGGAGCAACCCATTTTTTTGTGGCATCATATTTTGTACCACACTTGGGAGTCACGCTGAGGTCATTAGACTTTACACTAATTGTTTCTACTCCTGTTGGGGAGACTGTTTTGATGGATGTTGTATATACTGGATGCACTACTCGGATAGGGGATCATTGTCTACAAGTAGATCTGATTCCACTTTATATGTTGGAATTTGATGCAATTCTCGGAATGGATTAGCTGGCTGCTTGCCATGCCAACATTGACTGTGCTAAGAAGCTCATACGCTTTAATCCGCCCAAGCATCCACCTTTTGAGTTTCAAGACATTTGCGGAAGAGGTTCCCCTCCGGTCATTTTAGCTCTGCACACTGAACATCTACTACTTGGAGGTGGTAGAGGCTTCTTAGCGTGTGTATCGGTGAAAGCCGCCCCACAGGACAAATTGAAAGAAATTCCAATTGTGTGTGAATTTGCTGACGTATTTTTGAATGAGCTGCCGGGTCTTGCGCAAGAAAGGGAGGTGGATTTTACTATTGAGTTACTTCTAGAAGCTACCCCAATTTCCAAGGCCCCGTACCGCATGGTGCCGACAGAACTGAAGGAGCTGAAAACTCAGTTGCGAGAACTTTTAGACTTGGGTTTCATTCTGCCAAGCACGTCACCTTGGGAAGCCCCTGTGTTATTTGTAAAGAAAAAAAATGGATCCATGAGATTATGCATCGACGATCGAGAACTCAACGAGATCACTGTGAAGAATAAATATCCGCTTCCGAGGATCGATGATTTATTTGATCAGTTGAAGAGAGTGCAAGTATTCTCTAAGATCGATCTTCGTTCCGGATACCATCAACTGCGCATTCGGGAATCTGATATTGCTAAGACGGCCTTCAGGTCACGTTATGGGCATTATGAATTTGTAGTGATGCCATGCAGACTAATTAATACGTCTGCAGCATTTATGGATATGATGATCCGGGTGTTCAAGCCGTACTTAGACCATTTTATGGTGGTATTCATTGATGACATTTTTGTGTACTCTCGGTCTATTGAGGAGGATGAAGAGTATTTGAGAGTTGTATTGGGAACTCTTCGGGAGGCTTGACTATATAAAAAAACTTTAAAAATGTGTGTTCTGGCTTAGTTAGGTGACTTTTCTTGGCCATATCATTTTCGGAGCTGGAGTATCTATGGACTCGGCTAAGATTGAGGCAGCCACAGGTTGGCCACAACCCATTACGCCAAGCAAAGTACGAAGCTTCCTTGAGCTAGCAGGTTATTACCGTAGATTTGTTAAAGACTTTTCGAGCATTGCTGCGCCATTGACTAAGTTGACCCAAAAGAACGCGAAGTTCACCTGGACTAATCAGTGTAAGGCAAGTTTCTAAGAGCTGAAGAGGCGGTTGACATCGACACTAGTTTTGACGATTCCTGATAGCTCTAAATGTTTTGAAGTGTTATGTGATGCCTCATTGAGAGGTCTAGGATGTGTCTTGTTACAGTACGAGAAGGTCGTAGCATATGGGTCCAGGCAGTTGAAGACTTATGAGACTCGTTACCCGACTCATGATGTGGAGTTGGCTACCATAGTATTTGCTTTAAATATTTGGCGACACTATTTATATGGTGATACTTTTGTTACTACACTGACCACAAAAGTCTGAAATATCTGTTCTCTCATAAGGAACTCAACATGAGGCAGTGGAGGTGGTTTGAATTGTTGAAGGATTACGACTGTGACATTCAGTATAAGTCGGGGAAGGCAAATGTTGTAGCATATACTTTGAGTAGGAAGTCTGTAGGATTGGTCACCACTATGATGACTCGGGAGCAGTGGATGTTAGAAGAAGTGGAGAACAGCCAACTGCAATTGTACATGGGAGATACACGATCTACAGTGTCGTACTTGCAGGTGTAACCGCTTTTCATTAGCCGTATAAGAGAGACCCAACATGAAGACCCGTTGCTGGTGTTGATTCGCAAAGAGTTGGGCAGTGATCACCGAGCGGGATTTCATCTCAGTAAGTATAGTGCTCTAAGATTTCAAGACCGTTTGTGCATTTCTGATGTCAAGGAACTGCGAGAAAAAATTTTCAAAGAAGTACACAGGTCGAGATATACCATTCATCCTAGTAGTGCCAAAATGTATCAGGACTTGAGGAGGTTATTATGGTGGAGAGGATTGAAGAAGGATGTTACCAATTATGTTGCTCGATATTTGATATGTCAGCAGGTCAAGGTGGAGCACTAGCATCAAGCTAAAAAGCTTCAGTCTATGCCTATTCCGAGTTAGAAATGGGAGCACATTAACATGAACTTTGTGATTGGACTCCCTAAGACTATTCGAGGGCACGACTGTGTATGGGTAGTAATCGATCGCCTAACAAAATTTGCTCACTTTTTGGCCATAAGGGTTACATTGCCACTAGAACGTTTGGCCAGACTTTACATTGAGGAGATTGTAAGGTTGCATGGAGTATCAGTTACTATTATATCTGATAGAGATCCTCAATTTGTCTTTCGATTTTGGCAGAGTTGGCATCAAGAGATGGGTACGCAGCTAAAGTTCAGTATAATTTTTTTATCTTCAAACTGATGGTCAGTTCGAAAGGACCATTCAGACCCTTGAGGATATGCTACGCTTATCAATTGTTGACCTCGGCGGTAGTTGGGATTCATACTTGTCATTAGCTGAATTTGTTTATAACAAGAGTTATCAGGCTAGCATTGGTATGACCCCGTTCTAAGTACTCTACGGGCAAAAATATCGATCACCTATTAGTTGGGAAGAGGTAGGGGATCAAACAATCATGGGTTCAAATGTAGTGCAAGTGATTACAACTAAAATCAGTTTGATTAAAGAACGCTTGCGGTAGGCTCAGAGTAGACAAAAGAGTTATGCTGATCAATGACGTCGTGATCTTTAATTCGAAGTCGATGATAGCGTCTTTCTGAAAGTTCCCCCATGGAAGGGTGGGGCTCATTTTGGTATGAATGGGAAGCTTCGACCGCGATTCATTGAGTCATTCGAGATACTTGAGCTTGTTGGTGTGGTTGCTTATAAATTGGCATTGCCATCAACTCTATCAGGAGTGCATGATTTTTTCATGTATCTATATTGCAAAGATATGTGTATAACCCAACTCACGTGATTGATTATATGGCATTGGATGTTCGGGAGGACCTATCTTTTGAAGAGAAACCGGTAAAGATAGTGGATCGTCAAGATAATATTTTTACAGCAGAAAGTGATTCCTATGGTGAAGATTCAGTAGAACCATCACACTGAAAGAGAGGTAACATGAGAGTTAGATGACGAAATCATGGAAAAATATTCGCACTTGTTTGATAAATGAAATATGTATTTCGATGATAAAAATTTTTTAAGAGAAAAAAATCATAATACTTGGAAATTTTTATCGATGAATTTGAAAGCTAAATTAGATGAACTTAATTTTAGTAAATAAAAAAATTATCAGCGTGTCAGAAAGAATAATAAAATATCAGGTATATAAATAATTAAATAATAATAATTAAATAATAATAATAATAACAATAATAATACGTAATAAATAATAATAATAATAATTAATATAATAAAAATATAAAATTTTCCTGCCACCTCACCCTCCTTCCGTTTTCACTTCGTTTCCTCCACCTGGTTCTCTCTCTCTTCCGTTTCCTTCTCTCTTACTCTCGCAACGGCCAGCCATTCCGTTCGAATCTCGATCACCAGAAAGCGCTAACGCCCGATTCCTTCTGTCTCCACCACAATGGGTTTATTTAAACCCCAGTACCGAGTGATTTTGAGGGGAGGAAGGAAGAGTGTGAGTAGAGCGAGAAGCTCTGCTATTTGGGCTTCTGTAAAGCCATCACCGAGGCGTTTCTTCATCGTCGTTGCCGACTTCGCTGTTGTTTCGGTCGCCGTGATTGTCGTCGCCGTCGTTTTCCGTTACTGTAGTGCCGAAGCCGAAGCCGAAGCCGAGCCGTATCAACCTTAGCCGTGGTTGCAGTAATCAGGCAAGTGAACCCCGTTTACTATCATTCTCCTCTAATTTGCAAGTGAATCCTCATAATTTCACTTCCTCACTCAGTAATGTCCTTGCTTTTTGATGTGCTCTGTGATTCATTTTCTATTTATTCGAATCTGCCTTTCTCTCTCTCTCTCTCTCTCGCGATTTTCCCACCGATGCTGTCGAATTCAGTTTATGTGAGGATTATTCGGTGGAAAAATTGTGGTAATGGTGGAAATTGGGGAATAAAAATCAGAAATCTGGGAAACCAGAGCTTCGTACTCTGTCCTGGCCGAAAATCTGTGATTGAAGGATTTGTAAATTTTGGGATTAAATTGTGGGTGTATGCTGTGTGCAGGTGTGTGAGTAGAGGGTGATTCGATCAATCTGTGTGTGTGGGTGTTCGATGTGTGCTCTGTGTGGGTGGATGTGTTGTCAGCGAAGGTGGTTCTGATGATGCTGTGTGTGTGTGCGTTGTGTGCAGGTGTGCTGGCGTGGGTGTGCACGGCTGGGGTAGTCGTGTGTGTTTTGGGTGTGTGTATGCATGTGGGTGTGGAGAAGCAGCTGAGCTGCTGTGTGCTGTGTGTGTGCGTTTGGTGTGTGTGGGTGTGGGTGTGAGAAGCAGCAAGGCTGCTGTGTGTGCTGCCGTGTGTGTGTTGGCGTGTGCAATTGAAGGCAGTGTGTGTGTGCCGTGTGAATGAGTGTGTACGTGTGTATATTTGTATGGATATACACGTGTATAAATGCATGGGCTGCTGGGTGTGTGTGCGTGGTGTGAGCAAGAGAATGTAATTGTGTGCTGCGTGTGTGGGTGTGTACGTGCGTGGTCTGTGTATGTGGGGTGTTGGTAATATGTGTATATATATACATACACATAAATACCTATATATATGCGACATTTTGCGAGTAAGAATGTATGATTGGGAGTAGACTTTAGTAAAAGTGGATGTAAATGATTATAAATGAGTTGTAAGTGCAATAACTCTGTGACGTGATCAGAAAAGTTTAAGTTTAGCGGATGGACAGCCTGATAATAATTATGATAATAAAATAAGATGAAATATAATAAAATATTATTTATATTGGAATTAATTATTTTATTTTGACTTGTCAATCATCAATTATTAAATGTTGGCTTTAGTAGTAGTAGGCCCTGCATCGGAATAAAATGGAATAATAGTTAAGTAGTTGAGTTGATCATTTAAATCATATCTTGATCAATGTTTATCTTTTGGACATTCTGAGATACGTTCATTCGTGTTAGATTTGATGGCGTGAGTACGGTCTGTGTCAGCACCGAATGATAGTTCTGTTATTATAGTTGCAAAGCTTCCTTTGCGTTATTTTTGGTTGTGTGAATAATTGAATTGTCGATTTCTTACGGTTAAGGTTGAGGAAAGTGTATGAAAACATCAAGGTATCTGGTCGAATGGGAGGTTATGATACTTTAATACAGTCTACGTTTATCTGATACTGATTTTGTTGTCTTGGTGGATTGAGGTACATTGTTTAGTTGGTGGGATATTTATAGCCACGTAATCATCGTAGATCATGATATCGAGGATATCATGGCGGGAGATGTTAAGTTTGACATGTGAGATACCTTCCGTACCTAGTAGAGTCGAAAGAGGAGCATGTAGATGAAATTATTTATACCTAATTGAGTCAGATTATGAGCATGTTGGGGAGACGTCTGTACTTTGATAGGCAGAGTCTCTGTGAACCATGGATTTAATCAGATGTCAAATTTGTGAGTATCGGGTAGCTCGTGTAAGTACCCAACTGTCGGGGATATACGCAGCATTTGGTTCACTGTGTCAGAATAAGATCCAGGAGTTTTCTTGGGATATTATATGATTATGAGTACCTCATTAGTTGTGTTGGTAGTATCATTGTGTAGATCCTATGATATTCGAGTTCAGTGATATCCATATTGGTTATTATTACGATTATGCCGATCATTCTCGCTGACATATGGACGAGGGAATCCCCACTCATCGTTGATGTCGGATTCTAGATGATTACCATTGATTATTGGCACTCTTGTTATCTTTAGATGTACGAGTCAAGTGGGACTTATCTTGCTTAGAGTCGTATTTATGACGTGTTGTAATTCGTCTCGAATATAGAAGGTTATTAGATTAATGTTGAGATCTTTATAGTTGATATCCGATTTGTTATTGTTATTAGTATTTTTGATTATTATCACTTGTTCGATTTTGGCTCACCCTTATATTTTTTTAGCTTCAGATTGAGTAGATAGCGTCTAGCGTGATGGGGAAGACATCTGTACTATAGGAAGAAATTTCGGTAGAGAAGAAGGTCCTGATAGCTAGTTGATTCATATTGTGGAGTTATGAGAGTTTAATTAGTTATGGAGATTTATGTATTTTTTTTGTTTGAATTTGTTGGGTTCCAATACCCGGGGTCCGTAAAAATAAGGCCCAAAGAGAAAGCCCAGATTGATTGGCCGGAGGGTTAGAAGCCCAGAAGGTCCAAAAGGCGGAGCCAGAAGACAGTTCGCAGGGTCCAAGAACTTATGCGAAGAGTCC
>JAOVVI020013518.1:0-11826 GCA_028571085.2 Nepenthes alata | reverse complement strand
TTTGAAATTAAGAGTTGTATCATCAAAGTCATTGTGCAAAAGAGACCAGGTAGAATTGGGACCATATGAACAACCAAGACGACAACTTCAGCAACTGGCTGGCAGCTGAAGGCACCACAGATGGCTTAATAATGCTAATTGGGAATGGTTGTTAGTCATCAGTAGTACGTAGCCAAACGTGTTACAGCAGCACAAGGTAGTGTATGGTTCATCAGTTGATTGAATTCAAGTGTTTTTCAATCGGCCGGTTTATGCCGAATCAGATTTTTGCTTCCCAAATCCTTTCAGTTTTGCCTTTTGCTTGTCTCGTTCTCCATTTTTTCTTCTCCTTCTCAATGCTTTTTATTCTAAAATTGTTACTTATGAGTTGTAAAAGAGCAAATCTTGTTATTTCAATGCATGTATCGTGGCCCCTCCAACACATACAGTTCCATCCGAGTATGCCTTTAGTCCCCAAATTTGAGTAGTACATGAAAACGAAGCAGAATGATATTAACGACAATAGAGATATAAATCCTGTTCCATGAATGGTTATACGTAAAAAGATCAGGTCAAAAGGCAGTAATTTTGAGTAATAGGGGTGAAAAGAACCTACAAAAGGCAGCAGTGGCAGCGGCGTAAGGGACGGTGCAAGTGAAAATTAATGAACAAGTGAGTTACTAATTATAATTTTTCTAGTGTTTATAAGCTGTAATTTTAAAAGTCTGATCAATAAAAATAAAATAACTAGTATTTATTCATAATTTTGTAATTATACTTTTTTTAATTCTCCCTTGGACTAGGGTTGGGCCGCTGATCCAAAAGTTGGCACGGTGTAGCCTAGCACAACCCAATTTAAGTGGGTTGCAAGCCGTATTGGGCAAAAAATTTTACAACTCTACTTTAAGATAAAGGTAACTTTGAAAAACTATAAAAACTATTTGTTATTGGTGCGTCCTCGAATCCGGATTATTGTACTGATTAGGGAGCAAAGAACTATCCGTCCGGTCTTAAGTGAGTTCGATTTCTATATACTCTTGATTTGAATCCTATGTAACACAACAAAATACGGTCAAGGGATTGACAGAACTAACTTTCCGATACATCATCCAACGTTCAAATTAGTATTTTCCTTTGAGTAAAGAAAAAGGAGGATGCAAGTGTAGATGCTAGCAAATGTAATTTTGTTGGTGGTCTGCGCTTTTCAGAAAGCGTATTAGTGAGAGCGAGTGTGCGCTTTTAACGTTTTAAATTTGTCTTTTGTTTGGTTGAGCATTGTTCCCTTTTTCTTATTGGAAAGGAGGAGTTTTTATAGAAATTAGAGGGTAGTTAATTTTTTCTATCAACCGTCTAAGAAACCATCGGGTGGATAAGATGTCATTTAGCTAGAGATTCTAACTAATGCCCGAGACTGCTGAATCCAGAAAAGAAAAGAAAACCGCTTCAGTCATTAATCTTAGTTCTGTCTTCCTTTAGGGACCAAACCGCTCGAATAGGGCTAACTGGTATTTCCACCAATTTGGGCCGCATGGGTCGATTGGGCTTCTATTATTTTATGGGCCGAATCCTTGGACGAGCATTTCCTCTTCGGCCATCAGCAACTATACCTATCAGTAGCTCCTCATGCCGGAAGGTTTAAAGTTCAGCCTTTCGATATGATGCCTGAGGATAGTCATTTATCCGAACTCTTGCTCTTAATCCGGTGGACCGTGTTAGCCGGCTGGACGAGGACTTTCAATCTGACAAAGCTTCATTGAATGTCTAGGCAAGGACTCCTAATCCAACGAACTTCATTTGTGCCACCAGTAAGAGCATTAAGTGCGAGCTTCTTCGGGTCCCGAGCCATTCTTGGAATTGTACTCGTTATCTTTTTTTTTGGTAAGTTATTGCACTCGTTATCATTACTGATTTCGAGCGATTTGCCATGTTGCACAACGTGTAGGGTGTTAACATGTATCACCGTCATGATGAGGTACGTCTTTTAGAATTTTTATCTTTATGGCATCATTTCGATTCAAATGCCTTCACTATAAATAGGCTTAAATCCTTCATTTCCGCACTTATGAAACCCTTTGTTCCTCGCCTTTCTTTCAAAACCCTTTCACCATCTTCTTCATTCTCTGAAACCCTTCGTCTTCAATGACTGTTGGCGTTAATGATATTCAGTCGATCCTTACATTCGGTGTATCTTCTATTTGAAGTCGATGGTAGAGCCTCTTCTCTACCAGAAGGATATATCACCGTCTACGAGATCCATTTGAAATGAGGTCTCCGATATCCTTTGGCACCAGAGTTGTACAGAATAATGGTGGCCCTCCACATTTCGGTCACCAGACTACAACCCAATGCAATCAAGTATTTAGTTTTCTTATACATTTTTACTTGTATTCACGGCCTGGAGTTGGATACCAAGGCCGTAAAAATTATTCTTTGTTTTCATCACGAAGCTGACAACGGTTCTTCTATTTGGCGACTATCTCTAGATGGAAGCTCTCCAACGAATGGGGCCGAGTCTCTTCATTTTTTAATAATGAAATAATGGAGCATAAGAAGTAATTGGCTATGGCACTGACAAGTCTCCTCAAATAAAAGGCCGGCTCTTTTAACGAAAATAGAAAGAATTGATGGCTGCTAGCCAAGTCCCTTACTTAGGTCAAATGGAAGCCGGTATTGGAGAGGTCGGATGCTCTTCTTGCACCGTCAATTCACAAAAGGAAGCATAAGAGGAAATAAAGGCCTCTTCAAATAAATGAGCCGTTGGCCCAAGTGTCCGAGCACAAAGAGGCTTCAGCCGGGTCCTCCTCTGAAGACAAAACCACTATTGATCAGCTGAGGGACCCAACTTCTACATCTTCCCTGACCCAAACATTTGGGGTCGTTAGACCAAATGAGAGTTGTGAGCCTTTGGCGTCCTCTACTGAAGTTGGAGCCAAAGAAGTTCCAATCCCTACTCCAACACTTACTTCATTTGGGGTGCCGACCGTTCTGCTATCGCTGTCCGAGAAGCCCCTCCTTGATATTCTCACCAACTTTACTAAGGATGCTTCTTGAATCAGTGAGACTCAATCTAGTGAGGCCGATAAGGTGCCTCAAATCGAGTTCCCAGTGGCCAGCATCCTTGAGGTGGTCATCTCAAAGCTTCAGGCTGAGATTACCGAGGTAACTTTTCTTGAGACCCGAGCGTCCAAGGCTAGAGTCAAAGAATAGACCAAAGGACGAGTCAAGGTGGAAAACATGCCTCTGTTGGAGACCCCACATCCAAGGCCGAGTCAAAGGCAGCTTCTGAGGCCGCAGTCGGAACATCTGGTTCCAAACCCTCAGTGCTTGAGGTTGAGTGGGATGTTTTTACCGGAGGAGTCAATGAGGTGACTAAGGTGGCCACTGCAGAGCACTCGGAGCTCGAGGTCTAGGAGGTTTTGGGGTTCCCACAAGTGATACTCCTTCGAGGAGCTCTTATATCTCTGAGGAATTAATCGAACATTTCCTTAGTTATTTTATTACTTTCTTCATAGCTTCTCACTTGTTCTATTTTTGCAGTTTCAATAACTAGCCCATCGTCTTGTCTTCACTACCGACCGCCTATTCATGATTATATTGAAAAAGAGAAGTCCTTGCCTTGGAGGGACGTGATTCCCGTCTCGAACGTGAGCTATCTGAGACAAAGCAAAAGGTACGCCCTCCTTTGTGACTAGAACTTCAAATTGGAGAGTGAGCTTTAGACGTCTATTAGTCCGAATGACATTAGGCAGGTCATAGAGTACAAGTATTGGAATAGTATCGATCTCTACCGACACATCATGAAAATGGTGGCTCCTAGTATTTCGATTTCTATACTCCATCCTAGGAACGCCAGTGCACGACATAGTTCAGATATGTTTTACCGTCTCAAAGACAATGTGAACTCTTGGGAGCCTTTGCTGAAGACCTCGCAGCCTCGCCCTTATCCAGAATAAATATTTATATTTTTTATTTTAGATTATTTTTTATCATTCTTATACTTGTGATATTCTTGTAATAAAATGAAAATTTTCCATTAGTGTCAATGCTTTTTTCTCTCTCTTTGTCTTTTATACTTATATATATATATATATAAGTTGTCCAAACATTATATACTTAAATACCGAGCTCTTAAGATGACTTAAGCCATCATTCACACATGACTTCTATCCCTCGGACATGCCAGGGGGTATCAGAACTCTTGTGTGTCTAATTTAAATTTTTTAGACCATGACCAACTGACAATACTACATTTCTTTAATTGGAGGCATTTACATTCATACTTTAAGGAAGGCCCCTCAATTTTTTAGTCCTCGACATCATGAGGACCGCTTGGTTCCGTGACTAAATTTTAACAATCTGACCTCATTAGGGCCGCTCGATAACATGACCAAGTTTTATTAGCCACATAGTGTGGCTTGAGGGGCAGGTGAATAAATCTCAGGGGTAGCCTAAGTCATACAATTTCATAAAATAATAAAAAATAAATAATTATTTTATTAATAAAATGTAACAAAATTTACAAACACTCCAAATAATGCAAATTAGCCTTACTTAGCCATATGTACATTCACTGATAATATTTTTTTGAAATGAGAGGCTTTTCAAGTCCCAGAGACAAGTTTGCCATTTTAGGTGTATAATTTGTACGCCCTGTTTCGGAGAATGGCCGAGAACAGAAACGACCCATCCCAATTAAGTGAAAGCATATTTCGGTCGGTATTATTGCCCGTGGCTTCAAGGCTTTATAACACTAAGTCTCCTACTTCAAATTAGTGCGCCCTCCTTTTTTTGTTATAGTATCTAATAATCCTTTGTTGATAAATTGCCATCTACGGTCGTACCATGTCTCAAACTTCTTCAAGTAAGTTAAGGTTTCTCCGAAACCTTTGCGAGTTGTTGAATGAGTCAAAACATTTGATCTGGAGACTGGACAATCTGATCTCTATTGGTATGATAGGCTCGGTCTCATAATATTGGCTAAAGGGTGTCTCTTAGGTCAACTCTTTGAGCGTCATCCTGCATGACCATAAGACAGATGGCAACTCATCCACCCATGAGCCTCTAGTACTTTCAAGCTTTGTCTTCAAATCGTGTAGTAATGTGGTTGATAGCTTCCACTAGTTCGTTGGTTTGCAGATAACAATAGATGTGTAAACCAACCTTATCATCAAGTTAGTATAATACTTTGTGAACTGCTTGTTAGTGAATTCAGTCCTATTGTCGGTTATTATAATTTTGGAGATGTCAAATCTACACATGATACTCCGTCGAACGAATTCGATTGTATTCTACTCAGTGATTCGAGTCAATGGGGTAGCCTCGATCCACTTCATACAATAGTAAATCTCGATGATCACAACCTTTCTCTACCCGGATGCCATTGGAAGGGGTCCAAGGATATCTTTTTCACACGCTTGCCCTCATCTGAGTCCTCTGGTAATGTGCCATTGGACAAGTAACTCACGTAGGAGTCATCCACTGTCGACATCGGCTATCTGCATTATCTCTAGCTCTGGGTCGTCTATATTAAATTTTTTAAGGACTTCACGCATTTCTCGTATGTATTACTAAGGATCCCCGGTTGCTATGGCTCCTGCAAGTTGGTCGACTTTTCCATTCTCTTCTCTTGGGATGTGGATCATCTCCACATTATCAAATATTGAAATCAAACCTTGAACTTTTGAGAGATACTTGGGAAGCTATAGGTTGGAAGCCTCAAAATTTCCTTTGACCTAATTGACAACCAGTTCTGAGTCACTGTAGACGATCAGATCTTAGCTAAGTACTCTTTAACGAACATGAGTCCAGCAAGTAATGCCTCGTCTAAATCGCGAATATGGTCATCGGTCGCTCAACTCTTGGCAAGCATGTCATCTACATATACTTTCATATTCCGTCCGATTTGGGTTTCAAATATTTTATTGACAAATCGCTGAAGGTGGCACCATCATTCTTGAGTCCAAAGGGTATAACTTTATAACTATATATTCCTTGGTCAGTCATGAACGATATGTGCTCCTCGCCCTCTGGACTCATCTGAATCTAATTGTAGCACGAATATGCATTTTTAAAACTCAATAGTACGTGTCCAGACGTTGAATCTACAAGCAGATCAATCCTCGACGACAGAAAGTAATCCTTCAGACATACGTTGTTGATGTCGGTAAAATCAATGCACATTCTCAATTTTTCGCTACTCCTCTTGACTAGGACCATGTTAGATAACCAGTTTGGATATTGGACCTCTGATGAATCCAACATCGAGAAATTTTTTTACCTCCTCACGGATAGCAACCAATTTTTCAACTGAATTATTCTTTTATTTTTACCATTCAGGCTTATGATCGGGATCTAAGCTTAACTTATGGACTATTACTCCAATCAGTATTCCTAACATATCGCTAGATGTCCAAGCAAATACGTTAAAATTTTGTCAGAGAAAACTGAAAAGTAGGTTTCAGAGGGGTTCTGGTAGAGGACTTCCTATCCGAACGTACTTCTCTAGATCACTGAGATCTAAAGGAATTTGATTTGTAAATTTTACAGACTGGGCTTGTAACAAATTATTCCCATTACGAAAGTCAAGGTCCTCTATTGGTTGATCGGGGGTGTATAAAAAATTTATGATAAGTAACATGTCCACCCAGTTATTTGATTACCAAGTACCCCTCCTACACTGTACAGAGTCAGGAACTTTAATTTCAAATGCGGGATCAAAGTCATTGCCCCAAAGGCTATCAAACAGGGGCATCCAAGGATGGCGTTGTAGACCAAGAAAAGATCTACCACCAAGAAAGAAAGTATCCCAATGGCCATCCTCGAATAGGTGCCCAACGTAACTTCAAGCTGGACAACCCTCTGAATAGACACTGACTTGTTGTCTAGTCCATATAGGGGTCCCTCGGTAAATTTCATTTGACTTCTTTTTAACCTTAATTAAAAGTATGCATCGAGATAAAGTAAATTCATCAAACTTTCATTATCAATAAACACTTATTTTAATTGATAGTCTACATTACCATCAGAGACAAGTGCAAATACAACCAATGAATAGAATGAGGGAAGGTTACATGAGTAATATTTTCGTTATTAAAATTAATGATATCATCCCTAATTCCTACCATTGGTTTCTTGTAGCCTGCGGCTATTTTTGAGCACTTCGAGGCATCGTTCCACACTGGTCACATTGTAATCATATTTACGACCCTAATTGCCACTCAATTTCTCGGCTGCTCAACTTTATCCCTGTCTACTCCTCCGAAAGTCTATCCTAATCTTTGCAAGAATCAAGTGAGGTGTTCTTTTCGAATCAACTCTTTAAACTCCTTCTACAGCATCCAGCAGTCCTTAATACTGTAGCCCCTACACCGATGGTAGTAATAATACTTTGACTGATCACCTCTATCTGAGCTCTTTAATGCCTTCAACCAGCTGAATAATTTTTTATTCCAAATCTGTATCAGAATGTTGGTGCGAGAGTCCTTCAAAGGAGTCAAGTCCGGGGGCCTGAATTCCCTTCATACTGTCAGCTCGGACTTCTACTGCTTCCTTGGTCCTCGGGGAACCATGTGGTACCCGAGGAACCATGTGGTCCCCATTCTTCCTATTTGCTTCCACCGTCCTCTGGAAAAAATGGTCCACACAATCTGGTCGCTTCGCTTTATTGGCCTCTTCGACTACTATGTAGGCTTAGTCAATAGTCTTGAGCTCTCTAAAAGTCTAAGGGTCCTTCTGAACTAGATGCTTAAAGAAGCCCCCAAGGCTTAAGGTCAATATGAAGGCAGTCAACTTCACCACATTGGTGAGCTTGAATATCTTCCGGGACTTGATCATGGAACAAGCCAGAAATTTTTTTAAACTTTCATTTGACCCTTGCCTGACACGAATAAGGTGTCATGGTTACTTCTCTCCCCCCCCCCAACTAGAGGCGAATTGGGACAAAAAGCCGTCAGCCAAATCCTGGAACATCCGAATGGAGTTGGGCTACAACTGATAAAATCATACTCGGGCGTCCCCTTTAATAGTCAAGGGGAAGCACAGACACATTACTATTTCGTTCAAACCTTGAAAGCTCAGGAGAGTGTAAAAATAGTCTAAATGGTTCGTAAAATCAGTACTTTCATCGCAAGGATCCAAGGCTAGTATCTTAAACTTGTAAGGGAGAGGATGTGTTCATATCTCCATATTGAATGGAGATCTCCTCAGGTCAACAGCACGTCCTCCGATGTCTCCTCCAAAAGCGAGCTGCCATATTTTTTAAACTTTTTCCTCCATTTGAGATTGTGCAGTCATCCTTTTCTCATTGAAGAAAATCCTCAATTTCAAAGGGTTCTACATGGCTTAAGAGGTTGAGTGGTTCACAACCTTTAGATGGTGTGCATTGCAAGAGACTCATGCTTGAAACGAGGGCTCGCTATCGTTACAAGAATAATGAGGATTTTGCCTTTTAGGGATAGCCTCGCGAGTCCTATAATTTAGACAACTCTTCAAGCGCGTTGGGACTTTATTGCACGAGGCAGCTTAGATCCTGAGATCTTCAAGTCATCAGCCCTTATCGGTCAGGCACTTCCTTTTCCTCTTCCTTCACTTGAAAGTCGCTATTTGGGAGACGAAAGACGGGGCCCACTTCAGCCACTCATCAAGCCATGTGCAAATGGTGTAAATGGCCATGAAGATGTCATCCATTCTCATCGCAAGTGCCCACACACAAGGGTCATGATGATCATCAACCCGACTATTCATAGGAAAGCAGTTGTCACATCATGTGGCATCTCTGACTAGTACACTGACTTGTACTCGTGTGTTCACCATGTTGGCTTTTGCAGGAGTGCGGTAGTCAAACTGTTTGGTTGCTTCCCACAAACGACACCAATGGCGTGTCCTCGAATCCAAATTATTACATGGATTAGGGAGCTAAGAACAGTTTGTCGGGTCTTAAGTGCGTCGGATCTTTGTACACTCTTAATCTGAATCCTATACAATACAATAAAATACGGTCAAATAATTAACGGAACTCACTCCCTGATATATCTTCCGACGCTCAAATCAGTATCTTCCTTTGAAAAAAGAAATGGAGGATGCATGTGTAGATGCTTGTAAATGTAATTTTGGTAGTTGTCTACGCTTTTTAGAATGCGTCTTAGTGATAGTTTCTACGCTTTTAGCGTCTTAAATTTGTCTTTTGTTTGGTTAAGTGTCGTCCCATTTTCTTGTTGGGAAAAATAAATTTTTATAAAAGTTAGTGGGCGGTTGATTTTTTTTTATTAACCATCTAAGAAACTGTCGGATTGATAAGATGTCGTTAAGTTGGCAGTTCCTTCTGGCACCCGAGAACATTGAATCCAAATAAGAGACGAAAATTATTTTGGTTGTTAATATTAATTCCATCTTGCTTTAGGGAATAAATTGCTCAGATAGAGTTGAAGGGTATGTCCACCATTTTGGACCGTGTGGGTCAACTGGACTTCTATTCTTTTATAGATCGAATCCTTCGACGGGCTTTTCCTTCTGAGCCGTCAGCAACTATACCCATAAGTTGTCTATAATTTTTGGTAAATCATAAAATCTGTAAATGCCCCCTTTAAGTATTTTGTGATCAAATACAATTTGCTCTGGCCATTTATTTTCTAACAATTTAGATTTATTTTAAAATATTCTGAAATCATAGTTTTCCACCATAATTGTTTTCACATTGCAGACTAACAGAGCTTTAAAGAACGAAAAACAAACTGTCCAAATTCGTTTTGATTGACTTAAAAAGACAAACCAGGATAATTAATGATGGGCCAGCTATAAAATAACAAGATTCGAATATAAGATACCAAAATCTAAACTATTAAAACAGGCCTAAATTGTCAAAAGTCTATCCGTCATATTTTAAATTGCCGACAGCTTTAGACCGTTGGACTACAAGACTAACAAGGCCTTTCAAGGATAGGATTGTTAAAAAGGAGGGTAGTTAGACGCAGGCAGGGTAGCCAGAGTTGAGTTGCCACAGGCTGGTTTATTAGACGATCAAATTTATAAGCCTTGCTAAAGAAATTGACTACCAGCCGGTCAACTTCTCATTTGATGGATACTATTTCTCAATCAGTTTTTCGAATACCTTTAGCAAATGGTTGGCGGCCCATTCTTTCTTTTTCTCAGAAGGAGCATTTGGGCAACTGATAGTTTATGATTGGCCGTGTATCCTGGATCAGGAGACTGGTTTACCTCTCTCCATGATCTACACTGGGCACCACTACATTCCCCGAGTAGCTTCACTTCTGTCAAACTCCTTTTCGGATGTGTCCGGTGCCCTTTCCAATGTAACTAGTGTCGCTATATATTGAAAAAGCACACCACCTATTTGCATACCAATTGTCTTTGCACATAAACAAAAACTAACACGCCTTCTTACCCAAACTTGATAGTCTCAGTTTCTTATTAAGACCGAGCCTTGTTGGCCCTCATAGCCGGACTCCGGTTGGGTGACATTAATACGATGGAGTGTATGATAACCGATGAGGCTCTTCACACTTGTCTTTGCCTTAACCGGATCAAATACACAGATGATCTCAACAGTAACCTCCAACTTCAAGAACCAATCCTAGAGGATGTGTCATCTCGAGGTGCGTTAGCCCTGTGGCAACATATCGTGGGCGCACCATGCCATCCCCCGATGCTTTTTAAGTCAATCCACACGTCATTTTGATGTTCTCCATCTTCACGTTCATCATCCTACAAGGGGCACATCTATCCTGCGAGGCTTTGCAAGTGTCTCATATGTTAGAAAAATATCCCACATGACGAGACATATGAATTATTGATTTATTGAATTAATTAAATAATCCTATTAGTTTATATATATTTAATTATTTAGAGAAATTTTTTAAAAGACATGCCTATTCAAGATATACCCTTTGATGAAAAGGATAGGGGCATTTTGGTAATTTGGGAATGGTCTTCTCTCCCTCTATAAAAGGAAGTCCTTGGCCATTATTTTGGGACACACACATAACTTGTATAACTTTTCACAAGTTAAGAAAGAGAAGAGAGAGAAATCATCTCCCGGTTCTTCGAGACAAGAACAATTACGATATTATGTAAAGATTATCGCTTATAGATTCAGGTACGTATATTCATTCTTTATACATGTTATTCATGAAGAAATATGATAATAAAGATCCTGTGAATTATAAAATTATCTCACTAAAGTTTCTTACAAAATAGACCATGGATACGGCTTATAGATACTTATCTCAACTGTAAACCAAGTAAATCTGATAAAATGATGTATCGATCTACCTATCTTTTCTCCCTCTCTCCTCTTTCTTCTCTACTCATTCTCTTCTTTATCCTTCCTTTGCGCGAATGACGAACACAATGCACAGCCCCCTTAAATGCATAAAACGGTGCTCAAGCGCCAATTCAGACTTGCCTCAAATGCCAAACCTCGGCTTTTAACGCTTAAGCATTGCCTTTGGCGTGCCTCGTGTGCAAACCCACTAAAAGTGGTACTTAGGTGCCCCTCGCGTGCTTCAAGTGTGACTCTGTTGATCCGTTTTTCTTCAAAATTTCATAAGATATGATTAATTTCAAGGCATCCAAAAAAATTTCAAATAACAGATATTTCTAAAATAAATCAAACGGAGATTTGGATATTACAACTCTCCTCTCCTTATACAATTTTATCATTAAAATTTATGTGCTTTAATCCTTAAACAGATAGGGGTATTTCTTCCTAACTTTATCTTTGCTCGCCCAAGTAGCTTCTTCAATCAAATGATTCCTCTAAAGCACTTTGACTAATGGGATTGTCTTATTCCTCAATACTTAGTCATTTCTATCCATTATCTGAATGAGAAC
>JAOVVI020013516.1:0-11827 GCA_028571085.2 Nepenthes alata | reverse complement strand
GGGGGGGGGGGGAATGAAGAAAGACAACTGAGAGAGATTAAAAACAAAAGTAAAGTGGGAGGGGGGGAGGAGAGAGAGAATATGATACAGAAAAGGAAAATTAGCAAGAAACAATGCACAGGAAAAAAACAAAAATTAAAGGATTGAAGAAGGAGAGGGAGAGAAGGAAAGACCCAAGAAAAAAAAACCCTGGAAAAATTGCAAAGAAGCTAAAGAGAAAATTAAAATGCAAAGAGAATAGTAGGGAAAAAGAGACAATCGTAGGAAGACAAAGAAAGTATAAATATTTTAACATTGGCACTTGAAAAGCTAGTGAGTCGTCTGTTGTCTTCCGCCATTTTCTTCTAGGTGGTTGGCTGAGAGAATCAAGTTAGGGCAAACTCTTGCTTTTTTATTGGGGCTGTCATCTTCAAGCTAATGCAGATGATTGCCCTAATTTTCTACTTCCTCATTATCTTTGTAGCAAAATACTGATTGAACCTTGGAAAAATAATTGAAAAACAAACCTGCCTTCCAAGACTATACATGCAAGGAATACTTATACTGCATCCTGCTGAATTCAGATCCACGAAACACACAAAGATCAAGCAGTTGGTCTAAATTGCAGAGGTTAACTTCTGACCGAAATGAAAATGTTAAGACTTCCCTAGCAAGTTGGTGTAGATATGTCACTATTACTCTATAAGTAACCATGTAGCTTCTTTGGCAGAGTACCCAACTAGGGTTACTGAGGGATGATACAATTTTCTAAGCAATCAATACTTAGCAATCGCCAGATAAGATGAAGTCTCTACAACCACATCTCATTGACCACATTTTTTTTTCTATCAAACCACATTTTAGCAATTCCAAGCCCAAAGCTAAGGGACTAATGATTGGAGTAAAAAACATACCAGTACACACTGCTACATTAAGAGCGAGTCAGCTTTAACTATTAGCTTCATGAGATTATCTACTATTTCCTTCAGAAATGAACAACAAACTGAAGACTTTAGTGATCTTGAACGGAAAAAGGCCTTTCACAGTGTAATGCATCAACTCGCAACAATAGTTTGACATCACAATTTATTACAATTCTCTCCTAGAAAGACGCAGTCTTTGTCATCATATCAACCAAAAAAACATAATTGAATAAGTTTATTATGAATAGGGGAGTATTTTTATACAACCCAATTATCTAGACCTTATCCAACTTTGACATTTTTTTGAATGGAACTTATATAATTCAATAAATTTGGAACAACTATAAATCGCAAACTATAAAAAAATATTTTCTTTCTATCTTAAGTTTAAGATGTCAACTTTATGTCCAATCTAATTTTCTAAAACTAAGGTCAAAACATTTTTTTACTTTAATTTTTACAAATGTTGTTCTAAATATGTTGAATAAAATTAATCTAAGTTTGATTTTAAAACAAGAAACAAAGTTCAACAAAGGTTGGAAATTTGGGTGGGCTATGTAGCATTACTGTTGAGAATAATGTAATGATGTACTAACCTTTAGGCAGATCATATGAAAAATACACAATTGCACCAGGAACAAACCCAGTAGAGTAAAAATCATCAGATGTTTCATTAATGCGCTTCTTCGGAGGAACAGTATCTGAAACAGACAGCGGTCAATTACAAGGTTTAATACACATCGCCAGCATATCACACTTAAGTTCACAAGTACCATGCATGAGTCTAAACCATCATATATCCACATGTAAAATAAAAACGAGTTGGGATTATATGTACACACATATATAAAATGGTAATTCAGGTCGGGCAACTGCTTTTTTGAGAAGATCAACTAGGCTTTGAATCGTTTCTGATGGATGAAACGTTGCCTCTAAAGTATGATTGTCAGGAAACCGTACCCTAATTACAGCCTGCAGGATGATAAAGAAGCAAATTAACACACTCAACCCAACCAAAGAAGAAATTTTTAATCGGTAGAACCTCATGAAAGTCTAGAAAGTACCTTCGTCATTCTTGACCTGCGAGCAGAGTCTTCAGCTTCTCGGATTTTTCGTGTTTTTAAGAACTTATCTATCCATAATCAACTTCGTAAGATTAGGAGTGCCTAACTGTTTATTGACTTTTACATGGACCAAAACTCCATATATGCAATAGTGGATATTGTTCTGGCAAAGAGGGCGTGTCAAAAGAACCCCATTATCATCATAAAGACTAAAATTAAAGTACTTCTCCAAAATAGTTGAGGGCTGCAAATGAGCCCAACCGAGGTAAGTAATAAGTTGTGCTCAAGGGACAAAGAGTTGCTCAGTCTTGGTCTATAAACCTAACAAGCTTGAGTGCGATGAGATGTCAAATTCCAAGTAGTCTAATTTATACTCCAAGTATAAACTTAATAGAGCAGCAGGCTAATAAAGATTGGCATGCAACATAAAAAAATCAAAGAAAGATTAACCAGACTTGTTGGATTTCACAAACCAAGCTCAAATGAGCTTCTGGCCGAGCAATCCTGAATACAAGGTTTGAGTAACAGCCCTAGCAAAAGCAACTGGAAGGCCGGACCAAAAAGGAGGGGAACAGCATTGAACGCGTTACTAGAACTCACGTTCATATCAACTGCCTCGAGAGTCTTATTTTCCCTAGTCATTCTTTTAGGATAGATCAAAGGTGCCAGCCATTTAGGTGTTGTGCAAGGATAACATATAGCCATAACCATGATTCATGAAAGTAGAACTAACCTTTCAAAAAGTGAAAATAATCTGCCTATTGAGAATTAATTGATCATTTGGGGCATATTTTTGCCTCTTTATACATACCTCTAGCATGCCACTGTATTGTAGGTCAACATGCATAAAATAGGAAATTATTTACAGGATAACATAGCAATTGAATAGACTTCAGATAGATATATGAGAATGTTTTGCTTCATAAACCGATATCATTTCAAGACAACACATCATCCTCTCATGATTGTATCTACAAAGTAAAAAAGGTTTCCAATACAAAATTTGAAGCACCGCAGCAAGCATATAACAATATATTAAAACAGCATCCAAAGAGAATGCTCCATGTCATTGCATGGTGATATCATTGTCCATGAAACATGCTATAATTGACTTACCTTCCTTTTTAGTTACCAAAAGGCGATAATAATCTTCAGCTGTGAACTCGAAAAATTCATCTGGCTCCTCTGAGAATCAGACAAATAAATCATCAATGGGAGTCTGAATGTACACAGAAGCAGATTACTTTTATAAGCAACAGAAATAAATAAGGCATTCACTAGAATTTCTATATTCCCATGCTTTCTTACACCCATGCATGCATGAAGACAAGAGGTTGGCAACCTTATAATAAGTTCACCAGACAGGAATCGTCCTTACCAGTACTGACTATTTCGGCCAGTTTTTCAGAAGTTTTTGATGTTTCAAAAACACGAATTTCTCGTCCATAATTGTCTTTTGCATGTCCAAGCTTAGCCTGAAAGCACCATGAGAGAATGAACATAGTTGCAAACCACTAAATGATCTACCAACAGTAACCAATTTGGAATATGAATTATGAGCAGACATAAATATACCTTTGGTGACAAATTTGCTCGCAACCTCAAAACATCCAAAAAGACTAGCTAACTCATCTCCAAGCACAACAGTGCATGGAAATGCAGAGTGATGTGCAAGTGCAACAAAAAAAGGGACATTACCATTGGATCTAGCACCTAGATATCCATTGAACAAGAGGACCAAACAACTGATAACAATTAACAACACCTACCAACTCATATGATAACTCTAAAGAAAGCTATCACATTGTGGGAGTGATGAAGAAATATATATATATATATATATAAACACCTACCAACTCAGATAAGCAAGATTTTGTAGTAAAGATAACTTTTATTAGCTCTCACAAATCATCACCAACCTCACAGAATGTCCACTGACATAACTGACAAAACCAAAATCAGCTGCACCTCAAGAGATGCACCACTGGTCACTGCTCTTGCCAAGAAGAAGATAAGATTTTGTTCTGGAACTCATTTCTGATTTGAACACTGTTGGCATCAAGATTCTGCTGTTTTCCTTGTGATAGAAAGGAATCTGATGCAGTGAATAAGAGGGAGGAAGAGGAAAGCGGGAAAAGAAGAAGCAGATAAAACAAGGGGTAGGGAAAAGAGACAAACAAGAGGGGAAGGGAAGAAGCAAGGGAGAAAGAGAGAGACAATTAGGCATCGATTATACTGATTATATCAGTCATCTGTAGCTACTAAGAAAATAAATAACGATCTTCGTATGGGAACCTACTTCTAAGTTAACTAAAAAAAAATATAACTTCTTAATTAGCTAAAACCTAAAGTAAATAAAAGACGGAGACATAACCTTCTATAGGTACTCTAAATGCTACCAAAATTATAAAATTTCAAAAAACTCTAAGATATGACAATTCATAGAAGCAAAATTTATAAAATAAACTAATAAATCGATTCTTGAAAATGCCCTTATCAACTCTCTCAAGTTAGAAGGAACTCAACCCTACTGAGTAGGAATACTGATGTTCATGTGATCAATGACCAATCCCCTTTTTGGGATAATCTCGAGTTTTCTCTAACAATGAGATCAATCGCATGGTTGGGAGACAGTGGTAGAGGCATTGTCGACGGTTGCCATCACTAACTATAGGAGATAACAATAGTGGATGGCATCTTTGAGGTGGGTGTTTTCTATTTTGCAAAGGTGGGAGGCTATTTGTGGGATTGTTTGGGGAGCTGCAAACAAGTTATGGATTTTGGAGAACTAAGATAAGTTTGGAAAATTAGGATTTAGACTTTGATGCCAATTTTGATGCAGAAAATAAGAGGGAGGGAGAGAGAAGAGGAAGGAGGAGTAGGGATAACAGGGGGGAGGAAATAAAGGTAAGGGGAAAGAGAGACAATTAGACATCAACTATACTCATTGTATCATACATTCATAGCTAATAAAATGAATGATTCTTAAATAGAGAACTCACTTCTAGATTAACCAAGTAACAAATATAATTTTATAATTGACCATGACCTAAAATAAGGAAACAACTAAAAGAAAATATAACATTATATATGTATCTTAGAGACGACCAAAATTATATAATTTCAAAAATCTCCAAAATATGAAAGTAAATTTGATAAATTAAACTAATAAATTAAATCTCTGGGATGTCCTTATCAAAATGCACTGTTGAGAATGGTCACTTAGGCAGTGTACTACTGTTGGCATTTTGATTGATTACCTAAGCAATTGAATAGAGGCTAACAGTTGTGTTTGGGAAAGCATAGGATGAAACGCTGGGAGATCCGTTCATATGATTCAATATTGGAATGGCATGTCTGTAACCATTTTGAAGGATTCCTTTCCTGGCTTAGTTGTGATGTTGAAAGAAACATTTCCCGATTTGTTCACTGACAGCTGATCTTATAGACTATGCTACAAATTAGTTGGGTCAAACTATTAAAGTGATGGCAAGACTGTGACACCAGTTATTTTAGTTGGATTTACATATACACACTCTCATTTCATACCTTTTCATGCATTATAGATTTTTTCAATGTTAAAAATAAATACATATGAGAAAATAATGTAATATTTGACAATCTTATACACCATGTAATTACTATAATTACATAGTTGACTAATGTATTATAATAATAAAAAATTATAAAGTTGTACTTAATAGTTCTCTAGCCAAACCCACCCGGTGGGAAAAGGCTTACATTACTTTGGTTTGGTTTTGGAATAAATAGTTCCCTGCTATGCTATAAAACTTGAGCTAGGGTCCTACTAACAATAATAGGGATTGTAGATCTGACTAATTTTGCTTTTAATTTTCTTTTTAAGGCTTGGAGAACAAAGAGAGATGAACACCTAGTGTAAATTGAAGGATAGGTGCTTTTTGCGGTGGTCGAGGTGAGTTCCCACATATCATAGGTTGTAGTCATATATATATTCTTGGTGTAGATAATTTTACAGGATTACACGCATACAAAATTTATTAGAGGTGTTATGGATGGATGCTTCTGTGCATATATGTATATAGAGGGGTATATAGGTATAATATTATCTTGGATGCATAGGGATGTTTCATATGTTTGGTTTTTTATGATTCATTCCAGGATACTGCCTTGGATGCATAAGGTGGTTTCATATAATTTGTTATCTTTGCTATCAGTTCTGTATGCTTATGGGGTGATAGACAACTGGAAATTCGGGAATCTTGAAGGGCCTAGAATTCCACACGGTTGCTATTGGAGGTTACGTAAATGGAGAAATGGAATGGTCTTGGACACTGCACATCCAAGTATAAGTTGGGGAGACTCGAGCCTAATAATGGTGATAAGCTGATAATACCTATTATTTTGCATTTATTTTCTAGATACAACTTACTCACATTTGCTTTACAGAAAAATAAGTTTTAAATCATTTAACCTATCCACATCTAGCTTGGTCAGCTCAATTTGTCACTCCTAGTTAGTAAACCAGAGTCAGTTGAGGGCTCTATATCGGAACTGACATATAGTGAAGATCTATTTCGGATATAAAGTCCTATGATTTTTATCCTTATTTGAGAGGGGATTTTCACGAAAATATGATGTGTTCACTATTGTATGAGTGTGGTATTGAAGCCTCCTCATGATTCAAGCAAACAGGAGGATGTCAATCATGATGAGATATGTTCTCGATTTATAGGAAGGAAAACTTTGTGGTGTGTATCCCAGCAATATCAACCATATATCACTCATATAGTAGTTTGACTGATTATCTGGAAGCTAATTGAATCTTCCGTTGCTTGAATGTCACCTATGGATTACAAGGTTGGAAAGCACATCAGAGAGCATTTGAAGATGAAAATCAAACATAATAGGACCTTTTGTGAAAAAGGTTACGAACTTCACTTAATGGGACTAGAAGAATATGAAGTTTGTGAACAGAACTATAACTTATTAGAACATATAACTTGGAAATATAGGAAATTTGAACATAAACATTAAAAACAAGGGGATATTGTCAACGTCATTCAATTGGTCTAAAAGGGGATGAACTGTTTGGAACGAACCAAAATTGTTGATCATAGAATAGAAATCAAATTACAAGACCAACAAATATATCATCATCAAGGAAATAATGTGAAATTTGCTCAGAACAATATCATAAAAAAGAGTACAAAAACCCAATAAGTACAGACACCAACGACAAGAATCAAAACGAAAAACCAGAACTGAGCCAAAACCCAACTAAACATGATGCAGCAAACATCGAAAACAATAAAAATTGAAGCAACAGGTATTTAGCTAGCAAACGATCGCTAGCAAACAATGGAAATTGAAGGACCTTAGCCGTCTCAGCATCCATGAGATCAATGTCGGTGTGCCGTCTCCGTTTCAAAAATTGTGGAAAATCCAAGTTCATTAGCCAACAAATCGAAACCCAACAGCCACCTTTCTCTTTTATCTGACTCCTCTCTTTAGAATTTATAGTTTCTACCTTTGTTTCCCGATTCCCACCGCCTTCGTGAGGCCGCTGTTCTCAAATCGTGTCTTCCTGCTCAAGGCATTTTGCTCGCACGTGATAACCGCACGTGGTGGGAAGATGTTCCAGTCTCTTTGATCACGGCCGTATTGGTCGTCTTGTTCACGGACGTATTGACACATCTTTAGGGTTCCCCTGACATGAAGAGCTAATAATTTCCCCTTCAGGATTTGGGGTTTATGAATAATGAAAGTCGTAATCTTTTAACATGTAATTTGTATTTATAGTTAAGTAAATAATTAAATCAATTTAGATTAAGAGTAGACCAAATTGAAATTGAATTTCGTTGATTACCAGAGTCAAAAATAATAATTATGACTAGCTAATAATAAAAAATGGTTCTCATCTCATCGATATATAAATATTTTTTATTTTAATTATATTTATTTAAATTTTATATTTATATAAAATTATCTAAAATATAAAATATTTTAGATGTAAAATATTTAAATTAAAACACTATTTAAACATTTTTTAAAAAATTAGTTAAAATATTATTAATTACATAAATATATGATTTATTAAGATAATTTTTTAAAGTTTAATGTTTATATGTAACAAAAAAAAATATCTAAATATAAATATATACCTAAAAAAACCCATTAGAAAGAGAACTATCTAAGAATTATAAAATCATGGAAAGTTCTCAAAACATGTGGGACCATAAAATAAAATAGGATTATTGCGTCCTCGGATCATTACTCTGATCAGGATTAGAATTCGACAACAATACCAAATACTAATCGTATGAAAAATAAAGGGGGAGTACGAGGACGAAAAGAAAATGAGAGGACAAATACTGATGCGCAGAGAGGTTTTAATGTGAAAACCTTCTTTTGAATGAGAAAGTAAAACCATGGGATTTTAATCCGAGAACTGTTATTACTATCTTGTGATTTGTTATAGAGAAATTACAAGATGCGCTCAAGTACGAGAGATTGAGGACTTAATGCATGAAAACTATAGGAGTTACTCTTACAATACAAACCTTTCTCTCTTTCTCTTTATTACTGCTAGCTAGAGTAAAATGTTAGGATCTTTTATTTTGTAGACAGTAAATGTATTTATAGTGGTTGAGCTACCCACTGACAGGAGCTCATGTGAAGTTGGCGTGTGCAGGGGATTCTGCCACTAACTCTGCAAATCCCTTTTGCCATGTCAAGAAGGTTGCGTACACGCCCGTCTGGTGTAACGTTATCTTTGTAGGGTCGTGTGCTCTGTTGGCCATCATTCTTCTTACAATCTGACATGATCAGCCATCAAATATCTGCCACGCTGTTTTTATAGGCAAGGTAGCGTTCGAGACCCATATTGAGTCCACGAGCGATAATGGACTTTAAATCAACTGTGCTTTGTGGGCTAGCTCTGGCGCTTGGACCACTTGGGCCTCTATGGTATTAGGGCCCAACTCTATGGCAATGAATCTTTAATGTGGGCCTTAGGTATCCGTACCCATCACTAGCCTCCCATGTTAAAGGTTCGAAGATTTCAACCTTTGGCATGTTTGCTATTCGCGGAAATACTCCAAGCATCAATTGAAGCCATTCTTTGCTGAAATATGTCTGCACCCTTTGCTCTTTGCAAATGCTCGCGAAAATTGTTGGAACCAAAAGTCCGGGGACATGTGACTAAAATGTTTGAGAACTCACTGAAGCTTGTACTTTGTCTAAAACGTCTGGGGGATTTCTGGGTCTATGGCATGACCACGGCGTTTGGGGACCTTTTGGATTTTTAAGCACTGCCAGGCGTTCATTCCTTTCTTCTTGTTAATGCCTGCGGATAAGTCTAGGGACGTTTTGAAGTCAACGACTTGGCTAGAATGTTCGAGGAATCTTTGGGTTCTGGGCGCTGCTGGGCATTTTTGAATGATAGCCGTCTTCGCATGTTTGCCCGAGACCCAATGATGTCCTAGAATGTCCTCGCACATTTGCATCTAAGAATTTTCTCTGAACCTGAGAGCTTGGCTTGCGCCACCATTTCTGCCAATAAAGCAAAATTAATAAGATTGACGTTGCCTTAGAAATGCAAAACCCACGACCTCTGGCAGTGTACGGTGATTGCCGCGTGGCAAGGGCAACGATGAAAGCACCTTTTTGATTTTGAAACATTTTCAGTCGTTTCAAATATGGTTTCAGCCTTCATTTTACACCATGCAATCCTTAAGATTTTTCTCCCGAACTCTTTGTCGCCGTTTTCTCAAGCGCACTTCTGCTCGTTTCCTTCTTATTTCTATTGTGCTTCTTCTTTGGTTTCTATGGCTCCTGGTGTTAGAGATATCGTTTCTTCTCTGTCTTTGGATAACCTCGATGTCATTCATACGAAGTACGATATCCTTGATATGATATCGATGGTGGTTCCTGAGTTTGGTGATAGGGCGTGTAACCCACCTGATGGGTTTATCACCATATATGAAGTTCACCTCAAGGGTGGGCTTCGTCTTCCTGTCTCATTGGAGTTGTACCACATCATGATAGAGCTTGGCATTCCGTTTGAAAGATTACGGCCTAACGCCATTAGGTACCTCATTTCACTTTATGTTTTTACACGTTGTCACAGGAAAGTGCTGGTGGTGTCGATGGTGAAGGTCATGTTTCGCTTTACTCATAACCTAGACTGGATTGTGATGACCCCATGTCCTGAGTTCGCTGTTATGAGTAGTGAAAATCCTGATTCCACCAAGAGGTGGAAAGATAAATTTTTCTTTTTGGATATCCGAGAGAACTGGGCTCTCTTCCTTATTTGGGGAAATGTGGCGAGCGAGCATTGCTCCGACGCCTCTAAGGAAGAAAGAAAGGCTGCAAAGGAGGTCGGAGACTTGGTGATGGCCAACCTTGATACCTTCAACGAGAATAAGAAGAATATTTGGTTGAGACCCGAGAACTTACCGAAAGCCAAGTGGGGAACTTAGGCCGAGGACTCTGGCGTTGCTATTGCTCAGAAGAAGAAGAAGAAGAAACTAAGGAAAAAGGAGGTGACCCTGAGGATCGAGGAGCCAATCGAGCGCCCAAAGAAGAGTCGCTACACTAAGGATTCGAAGAGTCCGGCGGCCATCATTGAATACTCATTGTCTGACGACGACAACACTGTTATAGCACCTTTGGTAACGAGGTTGAGACCTCTGCAGGCAGCGCCAGTCCGAGAGGCTGAAGGTCTCAGACATTTGCCCACATTTGAGTTCTTGGGGCAACCATTTGGGTCTGTGAGCCAGCCCGCGGAGCTACTTGCTACCCAGCCTTCGTTTGATGAGTCAATACTTGACATTCCTTGCGAGTTCACTGGTAAGTTATCGGATTGGATTGACAATCTACCTAAGGTCGATGTTAAGGAACAGACCTTAAGGGAGGTTGAGGTAGATTAGGCTGAGGAAGTAGTGATAATGACGATTACCGTTGATGCTGCCAAGGCCGAGGAGTGTCACACCGCGCAGCTACCCGTCGCAAAGGCTTTTAAGCCCCCATGCATGGCGATCCAAGTTTACAGTCCAATGATGACGTCGCCTGCGGCCTCTAAGGATCCCCTGGTCGAGGACAGTGCAAGAGCTTCACCTGTTGTTGGAGTAGACACTAGGGCTGAGATTTCTGTGGTGCAGGAGGTCATGGCCACAAGATTCAGGGAGCCTGAATGTAACGGCCTAGATTCTAAAATATAGAAAGTCTCAGTCATTAAGTTAATATAATGTTGGAGTAAAATGAAGTTTATCCGGTCAACGCTAGTTGACCGAAAATGTGAAGGGTACTTATCCCGTCAACGTCAGTTGACCGAAAGTAATGAAGGAGCAATTATAAGAATAAAAGGCAAGTCGGGAGAGTTTGAGTTGACCAAAATTATGTGGTTGTTGACCGAAAAATTTAGGAGGTAATGTTGACCGATTTTAAGGATGTTGTCCGGAGAAATGATGACCGGCATCAAAATGCTGATCGACGTCAAGAGGTTGACCAGAATGGTTGACCATAGAGTTGACCGATTTTAGAAAATGTTGAGAGGAAGCCGTGGCTGGCGGCTTATGACTCAATGGCCGACTGTCTTATAATCCCAAACGTAATTTTAGGAGACTAGTGATAGAAAAAGAAAAAATTAATCCGGTCAACGCCTGTTGACCGAAAACGTCAAGGGAGACTTATCCAGTCAACACCAGTTGACCGAAAATGATGGGGGCCTACAAAATGTAAAAGGAAAACTAAGGAAAAGTAAGGGGGAGCCTCTGCGTGATATAAAGGAAAGTTAATCCGCTCAACACTAATTGACCGAAAAATGTGAAGAGAAGCCAAGGAAGAGTTGACCTCCCGATTGATTGATGTTATTACGAT
>JAOVVI020013515.1:0-11828 GCA_028571085.2 Nepenthes alata | reverse complement strand
TGAGGTGGCTGGTTGCTTATCTCATTTTGGACGGAGCGTCTTTGTTAAAGCTTCCGGAGTGAACTTTTTTCGGAGTGCTTTCTTTGTCTCCTTGGACGGAGTGTTGATTTCTCACTTTGGACGGAGTATTGTTTGCTCACTTTGGACGGAGTGATTTTACTCACCTTGGACGGTGTGATATTGGACGAAGTGATTTTGATGTTAGGTCTGGAGTGCTTCTTTTCCGGTGTGGGTTGAAAAAAAAAATTTTAATTTAATGAGGTGGCTGGATCGTTATCTCAGTTTGGACGGAGCGTCTTTGTTGAAGCTTCCGGTGTGAACTTTTTCTGGAGTGCTTCCTTTGTCTCCTTGGATGGAGTGTTGTTTTCTCACTTGGATGGAGTGATTTTTCTCACCTTGGACGGAGTGATCTTGTTTATGCTTCCGGTGTGCATGTGCTTCCTTTATCTGGAGTGCTCTACTGTCTCCTTGGACAGAGTGGCTTAGCCGAAGTGATTTTCCTCTCTTTAGACGAAGTGCCTTTTCATCGAGCTTCCAAAGCATGTGTCTTTATCCGGAGTGTATTCTTGTCTCCTAGGACGGAGTGGCATGGCAGCAAGGCCCAGTTACTTTCCCCTCAGAAAAAATAATAATAATAATAATAGTGAGGTGACTGGATTGTTTGCCTCATTTTGGACGGAGAGTCTTTGTTAGTGCTTCCAGAGTTCCTTTTTTCGGAGTGATTTCTTTGTCTTCTTGGACGGATTGTGCTGTCTCACCTTGGACGGAGCATTTTTTTTTCGGAGTGCTTTATTGTCTCCTTGGATGGAGTGGATTAGGAGGAGTGTTACTCCTCAATCTGGACGGAGTGCCTCTGTTGTGCTCCCGGAGTGCATTTGTTTTTATCCGCTGTGCCTTCTTGGCTCCTAGGACGGAGTGGCTTGGCTGCAAAATCCAGTTGAATTTTTTATTTACAGTAATCGAATATTTATGTAATTTTTCTTAATGACTTTTGTCATGTATTTAGGGATTCCCCTTATTTCTATGTTGCTTTTTCTAAGTCGGCAAAATACTTGGTAAAAAATATAATTCTTTATATATTTTACTTTAATTTAATGTAATTAATTACTTACTAAAAAAAAAAAATAAGCAACGATCGACATATGCATTGTGCGGTTCAGAGGCCAGGAGAGATGATATGATGGATGGGAGAGCAGATCTAAATTAAATCTTGAACACAAATCACTAGCAGACTGTCTTGGTTGCCAAGAAATTTCGGCAGTGTGCCCGGGAATGTTGTTTGTTTAAGGTCCTAATTAGCTCATATATATTAAGGGTGCCAACTTATTTCTATCATGCACTTAAGAGTTAAGAAATTAATGTCAAGTGCACGGCAAGATTTTAAAAATCTTTTTATCATTAATGTCAAGATCTTTATTTTAATTGGTTAAAATGTTATATCAAATATAAATATTTGATACTGGCAACAAATAATATAAGACCACATCTTTATAATATATATATATATTAGTTGATACAAAATATATCATTCAAATTACAATGACCAGTCGTATAAGTATTTGGTTTCTACAGAATTTACAAATTTATTTCATATTTATTAATGCATTAAATTTATTAATTTAAATTTAAATTAAATTTAAGGCTAGTGGCCAGCCTTGGTGCCAAGGTAAGGCTGAGATGGCCCAACGACTATAAGAAACCCTAGAGACAAACTCTAAAAGATATGATTACATACTCGCTTAGACACGCCCGCAAACACCCATTTTTAAAAGCCTTTAAGAGACCACTCTCATCCCAAAGAGCCTCCCAAGAATTCCTCGACAATTCTTGGTCACTTAATACCAAAGCCACTCCCCGCGAGAACATCACACCCCAAAGTCGCTCCACGTCGAGCGTGACCTCTAAGTCAAACTCAGAAAACCCACATTATTGTGTCATCATGAATATCGTTCATCCCTATATCTTTCCATCATTTGAGAAAGATTACAGATTTGAGTATCGGAGGATAAACTAGTGAGCCAATCCCGCTAATCTTCTAATCTCTTGTTTTCAAGTTGTGGCATATAGGATCCAGACTATAGAATATGGAGACTAAACCAGTTTCAATTTGACCTAAAGATCAAGTGACATACTAATCCGTCAGTAACTTGGATCCAAGATGCATTATTGGCGCCGTTTATAGAAAGGCAAATAAAAGGCCTAACCACCATCCACACAGAAGTAAACATGGTCAATACTAGAGCCCATACCAGTGCTCTGGCCAAGGACATCGTCCCCTATGGTGATGACCCCTCGGCAGGTATCCATGCAAAGGAGCGACTGACGCCCTTTATGTAGGCACTCACCGACCGAATGGATAATATGTCCCAAATGTATAGACCCTTTTCCCGTGCCAACATAGGCTGGGGGCTCCTTCTTCCACTACCCTCACTTTGGCATCAAAACAAAAAAGCCTAAGGAAGAAGCGACCAGCTCGAAAGCCAAGACGCCCAGACAACCTCATAGCTAGAGTAGCTTCGAGCGATGGGGTTCGCTCCCATTTGGAGGCCTAGCTTGGTCGCACGACACTGGAGAAAGCCAAAAGCAGCAAAATCCTCATTATTCACGTGACGAGTAGAGGCACCCAGCTTGAGAAGGAGCCTCATGCAACGTCCAGCCAACCAGCAACAACAGCTGGCCGACCTCATGTCGCTCACTAAACCACTTAGAATTGAAAACCTACCTCAACACAAAAGGGGCTGCAGTCTTTTCTCGATTGAAAAAATGAGTGAAAAAGATATGGTAGCATGTCTTCATGGGAGATGCCAATAGATGCTCCACAGATCTAAAGCGATCACCATTCATGATGGAAATTTGGATGCAACTGCTCCCTCAAAAGTTCAAGATGCTAGAGGGCGGAAAGACAACCTTGGCACCTTGCTTGCATCAAGTAGGGGCCAAGTGAAAGTCTAAGAAGTTTCCTGGCTCAATTCACTACCGAGGCCCGCCGAAAACCCGAGCTGACAGACAAGGTGAAGTTGAGCACCTTCATATCAACTATGAAGATGGGTGAGTTTTTAAAAAATTTGACCCACAAGGACCCCTAAACTTTTCTTGAAACTAAAGTCATCGCTCGTACTTATGTGGCAGCCAAAGAGGCCAACAAGGCCAAGCTTCCGGAGCATAGGGACCACTACCACAAGGGGTGACTGAATGGAAGGAAAAGAAATGGAGATAGTTTTAGCTCTTGAGATTCGAGGAAGCAGCCCATGGTGATGACGGGATCCCAAGGGGAGTTTGGACCCTTTAACCTAACTTCTCTGAATGACTCCAAGACTAACATATCTATACAGATTCAAGAAAAACAATTCTTAAAGTCATCAAAGCCAGACAAGAACCCTGTGGGAGAAGATCAGATGAAGTACTGTCAGTACCATTGATCTTCGGGTCACAATACAGAGTCCTACTGGACTCTATAGAAAGAGATTGAGGAGCTCATCCAAAGAAAACACCTGACCAAATTTCTGCAAAACCCAGAGTAAGAGCATGGTGGAGCAGTTGAAGAAAGTACAGTGCAGCAGTAGCCGAGAAACCGAGTCACAATTAGAGTGGTTAACATGGTGGCAATCTGACCGGATGCCCCTCAGACTAATTCGGGACCACCTCAAAGAAATTAAGGATAGAAGTTAGGGATGATGTTATTAGTTTTAGCAAAGAAGATATATCGCATGTAATGACTCCCCACTCCGACTCTCTAGTTGTATCCATACTCATTTCAGACAGTATTATCGATTACCAATTAAAATGAGTCTTTATTGATAATAAAAGTTCTCATGATTTGCTTTACCTAGATACTTATTGTAAAACGGGATTGAAAAAGAGCCAACTGAAACCTGCCGAAGGGCCACTCTACAGACTAGACAATGAAAAAATGCCCGTCTAGGGAACCATCCATCTAGAAGTCACCCTGGGACCGTACCCCAAGATGGCATCTCGCATACTAATATTCCTAGTAGTTGACTTACCTTCGGTCTATAATTTCATTCTAGGCTGACCCTGCCTAATTGCGTTTTGGGCCATGACATCAATCACGCACTTGAAGATGAAGTTCCCTATGGCCTATGGCATCGAAGAGGTATTGGATGACGAAGCGATCAGTTGGACGTGGTACCCATCCCAGGTTACCCAGGCCACTCCGGACCTTCGAATGGATGACTTCGATCACAAAGATGAGGCAACTCTGCAACAAGTCCAATCTGACAAGATGACCAACCACGCTCCTCTGGACCCCGACAATCTAGAGAAATGTGCGTAGATGGGAGGCTCCCTTGTTGGACCCCTACACAACTAGCTAATCACCTTCCTTCGACAGAACTTCGATATCTTTATGTGATGAACCTAATTCAGCACCTAGAAAGGGGCCACCTAAAATATGTCCATTAGAAATTAAATACAATCCACAATGAATTACTTGTATAAAAATATATATCACACAAACACACATAGGATCCAAAATGCCACAAATAGATGCGTGGCTCCAACATCATAACTGCAGATATGACATCGGGACATAGAAATTCCACTAGGTACCTAAAATCAAACAATAATAACTTGTAGAAGCATATGAAATCATTGAAACACTGCAAAAACAAAATGCATCTGAATATCATCAATATACACAAAATACATTAACGTGTCCATCCGACAAGTACTCAAGTCCTCCATACAAAAGAACAAAACCCTAAAATCTGAGACTATAAAATTATCTTCCAATCCTCAGCCTAGCCCACTGGACTTCTCTATTCCACCTCATTGGGCATTAACTCGTACTCATCTAAAGGTAAGAAAAATAGTAAGAGAGTGAGTCGAATGCTCAACAATGTACAATATAATCAAAGATAATAAATAATATACTTAAAATAAAGCAAGAAAAGGGAATAAAAGTATAATACGAATGCATAAACATGGAATATGATCAAAATATATTTCTGGAATACATTTAACTTTTCATATTTTAGTTCTAATTCCATTAGATTCTAAAACATGCAGAATTTTTTTTATCTTTGTGAACCAGAGCTAGTAGGCCTTACCAACTAACGAAGTAACCGAACGAAGAAAGGAATGAGTATACTTCGACACATTTTAAGACACTACCCATGCAATTCAATGCCCTGTGGCAAGTGGTATACATTTAACCTGATATACGATGCCATAAACTTATACCACCATAGCATGTCCCGTGGCCTAGGAACAGTCTTCGGTCTATCACTGTAATATTTTAAGGCATGTCAGGGAATATCACCCTTTAATATACAATTTCCTTGGTCTAGTTTTCCTGATTACTTATTCTTAAGGGAAGTTCCACCTTAATTCTTAACATAAAGTTCTCACTCCCAGGAGAATAGTTCATCAAACTTAACAAATTGTAGAGTTCCCTTATTATTCTTTTTCATATCAAATACACATATATTTTCGGTATAGAGACTTGTTTCCTTGTTCTTATGGACTTAAATCTTCACATGACTTTAAATATATACACAATTTAACATAAAGCTTAAAAAAATTAGAAACTTCTTACCACATTGAGTCAAACATAACTTTATGACTTCCAAACAACAAATCCCTCCATACAAAATATCCAACATAATTTCTGAAGCATACAAAATAACATATACAAAATACATCTAAATAAATATCAAACAATTGGGGTGAAAATATTCACAAAGCGACAAATTTAATTTTCTAAAACTAAATCATGCATAAACCGCAAAATAATTGGGCAAAAGGGTGGAGTGGGAGATTAGGGTTTCCATGAAACCTCACAAAACTACCAAATCGAACATAAAATCAACACATATGCATGCTTAAGATATGGATATTTTAAAATATATGATTGGATCGACATTTGAATAAAAATACCCAAAAAGAATGAAACAAAAAGAGTAACAAGAGAAAGAAAATTATATGGATGTACTTGTCTCGATCCGATTTACAACTTCTTAAACTAGCTCTAACCTAGAAATGGACTCGAATGCCTCGATCTCTTCTTCTCCGCGCTCTCGCTCTCCTCTTTCTCATTTCTTCTGGAGACTGATTGAAAAGCTGACTTTGCAGAGCACTAGTCGGGCGCTGCTTGAGCACCACAACTTTAGAACTCGCGCCTTAGGCACTCATCTGGTATGCCTTGGGTGCACCCATTCTAAAAAATGTGCCCTGAGTGCGCCACGGGCGTGACTCACGTGCCCTGGGCACGCTCTGGGTGCCACTCAAGTGCCAAGCCTCCTTCCAATCTAGCTTCCAAAATATAATTTTTCACATACCCACTACCTAATTTGGATTATATTAACTTAATTACTCCTAATTACTATATTTTGCTAATCGATACCTTACATTTGTAGGGACTCCTATCAACATGCACAGGATACCGACCGAAGTGATGGTTTATAAGTTGGGTCTCAATCCGGATCACAGACCTATCGAGCAAAAATGGAGAAATCACTCCATTGAAAAGTTCATTGCCATTTGAGACGAGGTAAAAAAGCTGCTTGATGTCGGCTTCATCTGAGAAGTCTAATATTCGAATTGGCTGTCTAACGTAGTCCTTGTCAAAAAGAGAAACGAAAAGTGATGATTGTGCATCGACTTTACTGATGTAGATAAGACGTGCCCTAAGGACAGCTTCTCACCGCCCAGGATCAACTTATTGGTCGACACCACCTCCAGGCAGGAATTGATCAATTTTATGAACTCATTATAGGGTTACAACAAGATCCGGATGAGTCTCGAAGACGAGGGACATACTTCTTTTATGACAGACCGGGAACGTACTGCTACAAGGTTATATCCTTCAGGTTAAAGAATGCGGGCACTACGTACCAACGGCTCATGAATAAGATGTTCGAAACCCAAATTGGTCAGAATATAGAGGTGTACATGAATGGCATACTCGTCAAAACTAAATCCACCAATGACCATATCTGTGACCTCAATGAGGTTTTCGGCGTGCTCTGGACGCGTAGGATAAAGTTGAACACAAGGAGACTTCAGATTCGTCTGAAGTTCTTGGTCGCTCTGATGGCTATCCGTCTGAGGATGATACACTGTGCTAAACTTTAGATTCATCTGTAGTTCTCGGTGCAGACTCTCCCAAAACTTAGAGATGAAATGTGGATTGCAATCGAATACAATAGATGCAGGCACACCATGAAGTTTAACAATCTCATTAATATACAATTGTGCCAAGTGATCACGTGAATATGTCATCTGAATGGAAAAGAAATGAGCCAATTTTGTTAGCCAATGAATAATTACCAAAATTGCATCATTATTCCTTGGGGTCCTAGGGAAACGCATAACAAAATCCATAGTAATATCTTCTCACTTCCAACTCGGAATAGGCAAAGGTTGCAACAAACATAAGAGTTTCCTCCTCTCAGCTTTTAGTTGCTGGCAAATAAGGCATCTACCAACAAAAGCTACAATCTCTCTTTGCATATTCCTCCACCAAAACATCTTCTTCAAGTCTTGGTATATTTTATTAGTTCCTGGGTGGATAGTGTACCTGGTTTGATGAGCCTCATTCATGATCTCTACAAATCTCCTATAATATCATGCCACGCTAAGAAAACTCCTAACTTTAGTTACCGAGTTAGGTCTATTCCAGTTAATAACTACCTATACCTTCTTTGGGTCTACAGCAATGCCTCCGTTTGAAATTATATGTCCCAAAAATATCACCTCCTCCAACCAAAATCCACATTTATTCAATTTAGTATACAGTTTTTTCTCATGAAGAACTTGGAAAGCAATCCTCAAATGAGTTTCATGCTCCTCGTGACTCTTAAAATATATCAAAATATCATCAGTAAACACCACCACAAATTTATCCAAATATGGTCTAAACATCTGATTCATCAGATCCATAAAAGTAGTAGAAGCATTAGTAAGACCAAAATGCATAATAAGAAATTCATAGTGGCCATACCTTGTCTGAAAAGCTATCTTGGCCATATTCTCCTACTTAATCCTCAACTGGTGATATCCCGATTGTAAATCAATCTTAGAAAATACCCGAGATCCTTGTGATTGGTCAAATAAATCATTAATGCACTATAATGGATATTTGTTTTTATCGTGATTTTGTCCAATTCACGATAATCTACACAGCAACAAAAACCGGTCCTTCCTCACAAACAGTACCAGTGCACCCCACGGAGATACACTCGGCCTAATAAAATCATTGTCTAACAATTCTTGCAATTGTACTTTTAACTCCTTTAATTCAGCAGGCACCACACGATAAGATGCCTTCGAAATCGGGCTAACACCAGGAATAACTCTAATGTCAAATTCAATTTTCCAATGGGGGGTAACCGAGACAACTCATCTAGAAGTACATTCTCAAAATCATATATAACCAAAATATCCTTCACCGGTACACTATGACTCCCAATGGTGTTGGTATATGCTAGATAGGCCTGGCATCCAATTTTCATCAAATGCTTAGCATGTAAATTCGAAATCAATACAAGCATCGCTTTCTTCCTAATTCCTTAAAAGAAGAAGGATTCGACTCCAAAAATATCAAAACACACCCTTTTAAGAAAACAATCAATACTGGCATAAATTTAGCTAGTCAGTCCGTTCCCAAAATAATATCAAAATCACACATATCCAACAATACCGAATCCACCATCAAATGCATCCCATTCACCTTAACTATACAATCCAGATACATAATATCAGTAATTATCAACGATCCGATAGGTGCTGATACTACCAAGGAATAATCTAGAATTCTCGGAGTGGATACAATATAGCATGTAAATTATGGAGAAATAAAACAGTGCATAGATCCAGAATCAAATAAAACAGAAGCTGAAACTCTACAAATAAGAAGGGTACCTTCCACCACGTTCAGGGATGCCTTAGCGTCCCGTACGGTCATCGCAAATACTTTAGCCAAAATAATAGGCTTCTTTGCTTCTAGCCTCCTTGGCAGTGGGCAATATTTAATCAAGTGGCCCTACTGACCACAATTAAAACAATCCCCCATCGCTTTAAAACATGGCTTCCCCGTGTGTTTCTTCCCGCAATGAACACAATCAGCTACTAACACCGAAGAACTCATCATCGACTAAACCTCAATAATACTCTTCCCCTTATCTGCCGTCTTTGCCCTTTTTGATGGCCCAGAGGGTTCCAAATTTGATCCCGTGCTATAGCTTTCCCGACAAACTACCCTCTTAGTGAAGAATTTCTGAGTCCCCAACTCCCTCTCAAATATCGAAGCTTGATCCAAAATCTCTACGTAGGTTTGGAGCTTCTGAGCCACCAGTTGCCTCCTAATATCATCTCTCAATCCCCTTGCTGAAACGTTTTAGCTTTCCTCAATTCATCCTCTACAATATATGGAGTATACTGAGATAATTCAATAAATTTACATCATATTCAGCTACGGTATGGTTCCCTTGCCTAAGCTGCATAAATTCTTGCTCCTTTTGATCCTGGAGACTAGAGGGGAAGTATTTTTTTATAAGAGCTTCTTCAAATATTTCCCAAGTAATATCATCACCGGGCACTCCCAATGCCCATTTCTTCATAGACCACCAGCTATCTACTTCACCCTTCAGTTTGTCGCAAAAGTAACATTTTTTCGATCAGAGTATTGGATCATCGTAAAAATCTTCTTCATCCTCCGGATCTAAATATCCGCCACCGCCAGATCTTGTTCTCCCAAAAATTTAGGCGCCTTCTCCACCGCAAATTTATCATAAGCAATTGGGGCAGGGTTTACTGGGGCCGGCTCTAGTCCAGGAACCGGAGCCATATGACATTGATCCATTGATTTGATAATATTCGTCATTCTCCCCAACAAATTCTGGCATTTGGCAACTTGATCTTAGGGAGTACTGGCGCCTCGGTAGGTATTTCTTATATCACTTTTACTAGCCATGCTATATCCTATAACACAAGACATTGCAGTATTAATAAACCTCAAGAAATCAGGTTAGAGGGAGGGGTTAACAATAACTCAATATAATTTTTGATTAACCTAGGGGATAACACCTTAACATCCTATCTAATCCTAATTACCCTCAACCTATTCCTACTTAAACTTAAACCTATGCTTCCGCTTTAAAATCGATCAATCCTAATGTATCTCTTTTTTTGATACTAGCTGTGATGAAACAAGTCATTTTTCTTTAATGGCCTCCATCAATTCATACTTAAACAAATTAAACGAATGCACCATTAATTTATTTTATTAAATTTTATATAAAATCAGACAGAATTTTCTCTAAAATTGGACAAAAGTCAATACAAACAACTTGAATAAACATACAAATAAATAGACTTTAATACCCATTCATTCATAATACAAACATAGGATCATCAAAATGCCGTATTCATCCACGCCTCCAACATAATGATCCTATCCACTATATCGGTTCAAAAGGGAGATGCCAACTAGGAACCTGTACAAATGCAACGTCAAAATGCAAAAGCAACTGTAGCCATAAGATGATCTGCAGAAGCAAAACAATACATATACATCCATGATAATATATAACATGCTATGTCATCATAATCCACAACATCCATCCATAATACTAGATTATATACATTCACAATTCATCAACTCTTCCAAAATCTTCAAAAGACTACAAGGCCTAGCAAGCTTTCTTAACTAAGTCCTTCTTTTACTCCTACTCATTAGGCATTAGCTCTATGGCATCATCTTAAGGGAAGAAAAAATAATAAGAGTGAGTCAAAACCCAAACAATGTACTATAAAAATAGAAATATGCAGAATTTCCATAAACATATATATCTAATACTAGAAAATTGGCATGACATGATTAGTGAACAAAAGACATGCAGAAACAGGAGAAAGTATGGAGCGATCAGGAAACATGAGTTCAGAGACGAAAATCCTATTTTATTTCTTACATTTTTCCGTTAGTTATTTCATTTAATATTCTTAATTAGAAAATGTGCTGAAAATCAAAGATCAGTTCAAAAGCTCGCTTATTCTTTAATTTAACTTTTACTATCCAAGGGACCCAAACTAGTGGATCCTACTAGCCGAGAGAGTGAAAAATCGAGGATAGATTGTATTCACTCCACATAATCTAATGCCAAAGCTCAAAAGTTTAAAGTTCAAACTCAAATTTCAACCCCGAGGGTGAAATCGTTCAAAATATCTATCCTCCAAAATTAACGCCTCGAGGAAGGGCGGACCACGTATCACTCCATGGATGATGTTATCCTCAATTACCATCATAACATCCTAAGGTATGTCGGAGAATCCTACATGACTGTAAAATAGTCCTAGGTCTAATTTTCTTACTGACTTAGGGTATTCTTGTTCTTAATTCTTAGTCTTAACTCATCATACCTCAAAGGCCACTTCCAATTCATACAAATCAAACGTTCAGACGCTTTTTGAAACTCTCTGAAATTGAAAGAATAGCCTTTGCATAAATTCTCAAACAAAAATCATCAAATAAACTTAACTAATGTATCAAACAACATTTTCATCACATTTCTCAAAGCTTACAATAAATTTCCTACTTCCATTTTTGAATGAAGGTTTTGGACAAATCTTTCAAATATAAATTGAACACAAAATTCATGCCAAATCATGAAATCGGAACCATTCATTATCATATTTTTGCTTAAATATAAAATCTATCCTATAAATCATGAGAAACATGCATCGTTCAGAGCAAATCTTAGAAAAAGAGAGTTTAGAGTATAAATGTTAAAATAGAGATCTTATGTAAGGTACGAGTATCTAAAGCATAGTTAATCATAGTAATTAATTGGTATCATAAGGTTCGGGAT
>JAOVVI020013513.1:0-11830 GCA_028571085.2 Nepenthes alata | reverse complement strand
ATGGATTATACATATCTCATTACGTAAGATCCAACATTACAATTTAGTTGGTGTCAGAACCATATGATAACGTGGCATTTCGGATTCCATGTATATGGTATATTATTTTATTTGGTCGGTCGAGGTACTAACATACAGTTCACGTCTACAATTAATTGAACGGTTAATTGGATAATTATTAATGACGGGATCGGAATTTGGGACGTGACAAGGGTAGTGATCTAGGACCATTGTGTTTAGAGTAACCTACCAGGGAGTGTGTAACAAAGTGGTCAAGGATAAAAGCCCATGAAGCCACAATAGGCTACCTGGAGCACAGTGGAAGCCATCCATGGAGAAGGAAAAAGCAACTTGCTACCATTCGGAAATGACCTAGAGTGAGAGCAACTGACACAACGTGTGTAGTGATCGTGTGGGATGCATAAATTAAGAAAGTCATGATTATTATCCATGATTTGGAGCCAAAATATCGTGGGTTCATGTCAGAGATCCAAGATTGGGTTATACAATCATCTTTGTTGTAGCTGCAGAGCTTACTAATAAATTAAGATCCTTTGATTAAGAAATTTACTAGGGCACTGCTGAAGAATGATGATGAGCAAGCTCTTCATAGCACAAGGAGCAGAGGCTGAGGTTGAGGAGGAATGTGGCAAATAAAGAGCAACAAAAGATTGGGTAAAGAGAACATAGAACAGAAGACAACAGGAAGGAGATCGTCATAGCATCGATGAAGACAACGACGAGGAATAAATAAGAATTCCCCCAAAGAAATTATCAATGTGTTATAATTGAGGCAAGAAAGGGCATTTCATACTAGAATGCTGATTCTGAACATTGTAGAGAAGTGTTTGACAATGCAGAATGAGGATGGATGTGGGTAGAAGTGAGAGAAAGAGCATGCTGATTTTGCCTATAATATGAAGTGCTTACAAAGGTTGAGTGGGAGATGGTAGCTTGCTTTATCATTAACAGTGAGGATGAGAATAATTCTCAGGGAGCAATTCAAGACTGCAGAACTGAGGTCAAGTCAGCTGGAAGAAGTTGGAGAGGAAGAGGAGGAAGAGTAAGAGGAAGAGAAAGAGGAAGATCCAAATGAAGAACATTCCAAAGGAAATAAAATAGCATAGCCAACCACAAGAAGTCGGCACCAGCAATATCAAGAAAAGCATGGGAGACAAATATCATGAGACCAAAACATCAGTATACAATCAAGATGGTTGGTGCAGGAAAGGATATCCATGATGAGCCATTCACAATGATTGAAAATAAAGACAAGTCAAATTACACTTGCAAGTCTAGGAAGACACATACATGGATTGAAGCAAGCTTTGAGATAGACCAGTATCATTACCCTGGCTTCAAAATAGAAGAGTTCCCACCATATAAAAGGATAAAACTAGGGCTCAGTATGCTGGTTTACAACAGACATTGTACCACTTAAAGTTGGCAGCTATGTATGAGTAGAGGTGTGTGCAATTAAGTTCACACGATAATATGAGAGAGGTAGTAAGAGGAGTGTGTAGAGAAGTGTAAATGTCTGGGTGTGTGCTAAGCTAAGTGAGTATGAGACATTATGAGTCAGAAAGTGCTAAGAGTGTGGGACTGGGTGTTAAGAGAGACAAAGTGCTAAGAGCAAGGAGTGTTAAGACTGAGAAAGTGCAAAGAATGTGGTTCCTGTGGGACACCAAGTGTGACAAAAGGCTAAGAGTGTGGGATGTCAAGAGTGAGAAAATTATGGATAATTTTTAGCAGTGATTGAATATTTATTTTGAGTTTACCTCCAAAATACTACAAAACTCAGACAATGTTTGCTTCAAAGATGACCTTTTTTCATGATACAAGAAGGATTGACCTAAACAGCATGACTAGTAAGCACCACACTATGCTTCAAGCTATAAGCATGAAACACACCAACTATGTAACACAATGCAGATATTTTGACTGGTGAACAGTGATCCCATCTAACATCCAACAGCCACATAGACAAAACATAGTCCGAAACTCTCTTTCCAATATCCTTATACTGTTGAATGGTTAAGCGTGCCCAAATAAGGGAATGTATTGCAACAGGGTAATAGAAGTATCTAGAAATAACAACATGCTGGGATTATTATCCCACCATTCTGAAGTCCCATTGGTTAGTTTCCTTGCTTGCCACAACTTAGAAAAGTTCTGCAGAATATGAAATGCATCTCCTCCTACCTTCCCTCTTTTCCACAAATAACCAACATCTTTGACGATTGATGGCTATATTCACACATCATTAGCCAATTGATCCACCTAATCATCAGCTAAATCCCAAAACTAGACCACATTAAACCTAAAACAGTGCCATATAGAACCACAAAATCATCCAATATAACACCACAACATAAATATTACTTCTACTTCGAATGGCATTATCACGACCACGTGATGAGCATCAACTGAAAAGATGCATACTAGTCACAAGAGTACTTTTAGGAAACAGTGTGAGCCAACAATCTTCAAGGAAATTTTTTAAAAAAAAATTCAAGGAGAAACTGCCTGAACAATTAATATAAAAGGGAGGGGGGATTGCCTTTATGTTGCCACTGAATAAACCAGCTGTAGCCGTCATTTCCACTTCTTCAGAGCAATCCGCAATCGAATAATCAGCTAAAAATCCAGTAATATGAACGCTGAGAGAGAGGGAGAGAGAGACCGGCAATCAAGAGTTAAAAGGGTTTAGCCTGTAAACCCTGAAAACACAGACATACAGCGCACGCTAGAGAGGCAATCGAAGTCGCAGTAAGAGGGAGAGAGAGCAGTCGAAAACGGTAGTTTTTCCGTTTTCGCATTCTCTTGGCTGCGGACTCTATAAACCAACCCCGTGTCAATTTCTTCTTATTTTTTGTTTCTTTTTAAAATTTTATGATATATATATATATATTGGATGGTTAATAATAATGTCATTTATTTAAATTACCATTTATTTAAATAGCAAAATAAATTAATAACAATGTCATTGATAATCAAAACACTTTGCAAACCTATCATATTATGAATAGTAATGCGTACCTGAATTTAATTTTGAACAAATTTGAATTTATCTGATTGATTGGATCTGACTCTATTCACTGAGTTTAAACCCTGCACACCACTACAAAAAACGAGAGGTCAGGTACCGACAAGAAGTTGTCTCACCGAAAACACTCCGACGCTCAAATCAGTAACAAACTTTCGAATTTTGGAAGAGGAACGGATAAGTAAAAGAAAGAGAAAATGAGTTTGTCGGGAGTGTTGGCCTGTAAAAGTAGAGACATTCCCATGACTCGTTGAGAGTACGATTCCCAACTCGCTATTCACGAAAAACGAGTAAAAATTACGTCACGAAAGCGTGAAAGCTTTAGAGGACGGTTCTCACAGAGCGGAAGAAGACTCTGTGATCTGGATGTTTCGAGTGGGATTGGAAGGTGAGCGTTTGAGGGAAAGTATGCTCAAGCACCGTTTGCATTCGTGGTTCAGATTGTATCAAAGAGCGTCTATCATATTAAAAAGAGTTCGTTTCAGAGTGGAGACTCTAGGCTTACATAGACGGTGGGGAGAGCGACCTTCATTGGCTAGGAAGGCGTGATCCCTAACCTGGTGTTGGGCGACCTTCTATGAGTTGGTGTGCTTGACTGGCGTGATTTGATGGATCGTTTCCTTTATGAGTGGTGTAACGGATCTCCCGATTGTCTGCCTTTCTTTCACGTTTTTGTGACCGTTAGACTCCATTGTTGGCAATGAGAGAGAATCTGGCGCTTTCCTCGTGGAAAATGTGCTAAATCTATTGCTACCTTTTCCATAGAAGATCGACTTTATGGAAAGCATGTAATGAGGAAAATGATCATTACTTTTCGTGTACTGGAACGCTTGACAAACTGGGCCTAACCCGTATTAGGTTTAACATCTTTTTGCGGCCTACTGTTACAGTATTTTCGGTCAACAGAAACGTTGACTGTCTTGAATAAACACTTTTGGCTGTTTGCTTGTGCGCCGGGGGCGCGTTGACCGTCTAACACGCGTTAGGTCTTTCTGAATTTTGGACCGCTTTCTTATTAGGCTTGTGAGCTATGGACCTACCCATCAAATAGTCTTTATGATTAAAAATTAGAGGTGTTAAACCGTCCAGAACACTATATGACCTCACCTGTGATAAACAGTATTTAACCATATATAATATAGTATAATATTTCAAATTGTATTATATCGTAAATAGATAACCTACGGGCGTTGCTAGCCCATGGCATGATCGGTTTGTGCTAGACAAGACTCGTTTGGATTGAGGAAGAAAATAAAAAAAATTAAGGAAATCAAAATAATTTTATTTTCAATATATATTATCATATTTTTAAAAATATATATGATTTAATACATTGCAACTCATGTGTCATGTTGAATTGGAAATTTGAAATTTCATATCGTACTAAGCATAACCCATTTAATAAATATGTTGTATCAATATGGCCTATTTAATACTTATATTAATAATATATTATTTATTATCTATTTTTATATTAAGTTTTTAATATAAATTATTGGAGAAGATCTTATATTATTATGCAGGTATCATCACAAATTCATGGAACCAGTATCATTATCTTACAAAAAATGTGGCTGGGATTCAGATAGAAACAGCTGTGCAAGAAAATTATCGAACCCGGCAAAACCCTAATTGATTACTCGCCCCAAAAGCGCATCAATTTACTCAGACGCATAGCCGGGCAACACATCTATAGACTTGATTCTACTGATGCAATTCATTGCGAGAATGCAACTGCAAACTGCCATGCAGGAGAAATAGGTGCCGGGCTTCCCGGTTTTGAGATCAATAGCTATGCCTCCACAGCAGCGACGTCTTCGTCAGTTGAATCCGGTGAGGCAACTATAGGCTTCCTTTCTGCAAGTTCCTCTGCATCCTCTTGGTTGGCTTTGTCAGCCTGAAATAATCTCTCTGAGTTTCGTCATATGTTCCTCTCTAGCGTTTCCGTCGTCGAGCAGAAAACGTTTGAGAGTGTCTTTCTCGTGAAAACTTCGGCGATTTAGGCAGTAAATTGTGCTTGAGACTCAGGTCAATGACCTCTGATTCGCGTGATGTTCCCATGCCAAATTCGAGCTCGTACTCAGCAGTTCGAAATGGAGGGGCAAACTTATTTTTCACAATTTTCACCATAACTTGACTCCCTATGGTCTGCAGAATGAAACAATGTCCACTGAATCCAATGAAAATCGGCAAGGAATTCAATTTAGTGGAATACCAGAAGCCCTTAAGACTGCTCCTACAATTTTGTCGGCGTAAATTTCTTAATAATTTGTTCACAAATCACTGATTTAGGACTCCTACTTATGACTTCTATGAATGAAAATATCAATATCGGTCATATCAGTATTTGATATATCAGACAATATGTATCAATACCAGATGAATCAAATGAAAAAAATTTTAAGAATCGTAAACTAACCGTATCATATCGGCTGATATAATAATATATTATAATATTATCACAGTATTAAAAAATAACAATATCAGATAAATCTGATATTAATATATATTGGCCCGATATTTTCATCATGGTCATACATTATTCATCAATACTTACTACCAGTTATGGCCACTTGAGCAAAGATAATGTTGGGAAGCATGAGTGGTCCTATGTTGAAGAAAAATGAGTTTTAATGATTTATACATGAGTGTTGGTTCATAATTCATTAATTCAAGCTTCTAAGTCTACAAGATATCTAACACAAATGAGCAAACTCTATAACTGTCCCGACTACATATGACCATAAAGTTCAGGCGATTAGGAATTCGACGAAACCAGAGTAACTATGACTTCAGCGCGGATGAGAATTCGGATAAGTCCATGTCCTTTCTTAGTTCTTGACATATGCCAGGAGTCTCAAACCTCAACCTCTTCTTGGAAACTCACCTGTACACGTGTTTGTAAGGTGATGCAGTATTGACTCTTCTGAGAGTGTGTTCCCCCACAACAGATACTTCTGATACAGTACAAATTGGTTCCTTAAAATATAAATTTCGATCTATACATTTCCAAAATAATGAATCTAGTATAACTCATACCTCTTATCCCTTATTGATAAGCACAGTCCTCTTGATATTCAAGCACACTAAAGCATAGAACTTCAAGACATTACCCCACAAGTTACCGTTTTGAACCGAAAAAACATAGATACGTTCCAATTTTGAAGGAAGAAGAAAGATGTGCAAGTGTGACAATCACACAAACCAAGTCAAACAATCACCAAATAGAATACAAAGACAGTAAAAGGGATGTGTGCCTACTTTATTTCCTTTAGCTGCACCAGTTGCAATACAATTACCATACAAGCATCCTCAAACAACCATCCTCACATTCATATTTTCCATTCTACTCTTTATGTTGAATAATTTAGTCACTTCTTCCAACTCCTCAAAGCATCGGCCCACTTTGGCTTTTCCTAGTTCCAATTGATGGTGAAAATAAAAAAGCTTAGATGTGATAGAACACTGCTCACATTGATGCTGCTCACAACAAAGACGTGGGATTTGCAACAGAGGGTGTGCCAGAAAATGAAACACTGCTCAAACAACTCGCTTAGCTCTAGTATTCTCTTGGTTCTTTTCTTTTAGGCTTATTATCTCTTCTTTCCGTTCTAGAAGAAGAAAAAGAAAATCCAAGACTGGAACCTGGTTGATAAATATCAGAATGCACTGTGAGAGGGAGTGAGAATGGCTTAATCTACGTAGAGCTTGACTCATCAATCTCGCTTGCATTGCCGTGTGTGTGCATCACCCGTTTCACCCTCCAGTTCACCTTTAGGTACAAGGGCAGCTACCTGTATTTTAAAATGTTCAATTGATATGTAAGTGGATGGTATTAATAAAAAAAATATGACGGCAAGGCAGCATCCATAGAAACAAGCCTAAACTATAGTGTCTGAAATAAGCACGAGTAGAAATTTTATTATACATTAAGTATGCATGGGAAATGCTCAATCATACCATACATTAAGCCAGACAATCCTTCTGTAAGAAAGGCCAGCTGGTGCATAGAGGACCCGCAACGCATGGGGTCCGAGGAAGGGTGAGATCTATTATAAGCAGTCTTATTTTGCATTATATAAGAAACTATTTTCATGATTTAAACTAATATATTTAGGTTACACGACAACAATTGTACTTTGCTAATCTCCCATTTCCATACTCATCGAAATTGCAAATTTCTTTTAGATAATCAGTGATATAATCTAACCACCATTCAAGGCAATGCCACAGAAGAAGTGATAAAATAAAGCATTACATTTGATCATTTTTTAATTATCATGAGAGTAGTTTTCAAAGGAAGAAAGGAATGGCCTATGGTTGCTGGTTCCCTTTGGCAATCATTTGGTACTCTTGAAAAATAAAAGAAAGCAGTCATCAGCAGGATCAGATTGGTTAGCTACATTTATTGTTTTTTTTCTTTTTCTTCAAAAAAAGAAAAAAATAATAAAACTGAATCAGGTATTTATCAGATTTCAAATAAACTTCAGTATAGATATCGTATGTAAATTTCAATGGTCATATATTGTACTCCCTAGGGCAACTGATACCTCATCAATAAATTATTATACTAATTAAAACAATTCTCTTTGCATCTGAGACCCCCCCCCCCAAAAGAAAAAACGAAGAAAAAAAACAACAAAATGAGAGAAAAAAACAGAAACATATAAAAGGCACCATACACTGTCAACTACAACAACATCAACAGATCCATCCTTAATGAGGGTGTCCACCAAACTAAGAGCTTGCTCACCACAATTCGGCTGAGCAATCAGCAAATTTTGAGCATTTATGCCAACAGATTCAGCCTAGTGCTGGGTCGAGAGCATGCTCAGCATCAATAAAAGCACAGTAACCAGCATAACAAAACATCTCAAATCCATGAAAGTGGACGGTGGCAAAATCTCACACAAAAAGTATTACAAAGCAGAAGGTAAAGCCTATAGACAATGTTAGAAATCTGCCCATGGTTTCCATTGATCTCCAATTGTTTTCACATAGAACAGCTCTTTTTCTATTTACTAAAAGCATAATTTGGGAATGAGAAGGAACTATTGATCCAAATATCGGCTGATATGTATTTATATCAAGGTTATCCAATACCGATATTTCCTAAAAACGCACAATATCACAATATGTTGCCATATTGGTGATATATAGAAAAACATCAGCCGATGCATCTCTTTAACTTATAACATCCAATATCAATATATATTGTCCAATATATAAGATAATGATATGGTAGCAACATATATAAATACTGGTTTTTCATCCATGAAAGCAAGGTATGTGGCAAAATGTCTTATATGCAGTGCCTCGTGAGCAACATGGCTGCATACCTCAATAACATTCACAGGATACATATATATATATATATTAGGTTCTGCTGTTTTTTCTTTTTTGCGGTTTTGTAAGAAAAGTCAACATAATGCAAAATGCATGATCAAACAGTCCAGACTCTCCAAAACACCACTGGTAAAATGTCCTTTGCGGAATCACTTTGAAACAGCCATCGTAATGCAAAGTTTGTTGCAGGGAGACTCATACAGAAGGCAGGCACTAATTTTCACAACAGTATACCCAAATTGTAAAGACAAGCTATTATCACAGCCTTCAAATTTCTGTGATTCGGCAATTAAATGAAAAGCAAGAGTAGTTTTCCCAGAAGCTTCCAGACCGTATCTCTCAACAACACGTCCATGTAACAATCCATTTCATAAATATCACAAACAACACAAGATGAAAAAGAAGTCCCCAAATATCACTATATAGGGTCAACCATACATGTCATATGCAAAATAAGAACAAAAAGGGCGGCCCTATGCCTGATACTTCCCACATTACAGGCTCTGAATAGAGATAGCCGTATGCAACCTTCCTCTATAATATAGAGGGTTGTTTCAAAAGTTTGAACTATGTAATCTATAACACAATGGAGCAATCTTATCACTATGAGTACAAATAAAAACGAAAAAAATGCAAAAATTTAAGGTGCAAGTATGCATACCTGACCAAGTGATTCATCAGTGCATATTGTAAATTGATAAAGAAAGGATAAAAGAAACAAAAGCATTTGAAGATTATAAATCAAAAGCATAGTTACTTTAACGATTCACTTTATCCTACATAGCCATGACAAACACTCAACACTAGCATATGGGCATGACACTTGGTCTCTTCAGTCCACTAGAAAAATCTATAAAGTTCGGGGAAATAGCAGAGTCCAATGCTTAGACACACACATGTATCCAACCCACATAAGCAACTTCAAGTACCAATTACAAAGGATCTAAATCAGGTAACTTAATAACTACCAGACATGGAAATTTATTGACAAACATTGTAGTTTGGAAATGATGCCAAATTGTACAAGAAACATTGGGAAGTCCTCCGATTCCTCATGCTGTATCCCGAGAAAAGTATTCAGTACAGACTGCTGGAACATGTCTAGAAGGGACAGGTTGGCCAAGCCACATGATAGATACTTTTCCAAATGATGCAGCTATCTGGTCTAGGGCCTGTTGTAGGACCAGATATTTGTTCTGACATATTCTTATCATTTGAGTCACTCCTGTTAGATTTGGATTTCCTTCTACACAAGACATGCTCAAATTATGCTAAAAACTCCGACAAATAAGAATCAGTATTGGTCTTACCAACAAATGGGCAAATTATCAAAGCTCGGGTTATATATATTTTCACAACCAAAGGTCATACGATACTATTCAAGACTCGTAGGTGGTCCGTCATACATATAACCATATGGATAGAGCTGAACGCCGCTTTCAATCTACGAATGATAAGTTCAAACCTCAATTTTCAATAATATGGTCCGTATTATTCGTCAATTCTCATATTGAAAGCTCTACAATGGTCTGTATATAATCAAATTGAAAGCTCTACTCGAATACAAATATATTCCTTATATTTTCTCATATCAGAAAAAATATCCTTATTATCAAACTTATGTAGAGTTTTTTTTCTTATTTTTTCAAATATATATATCATGCATTAAAGCATGGACATGCACAAATTCAACTTATACAGTTTAGAAATGTGTTAGAATTTTGACATGTTAATTTGAGAACATGTAGTAAAATATCATGAAAATTTTCAAAAAATAAATAAGAATAACATAGTTTTATCAATTTATTTCAAACATGGGCATGCAGGAACATATAGCTAAAAATTAAGGACATGTAAGAACATTTAAACATAATTTGGAAGCATTATGAATATTATTGCAGAACAATAGTTTTTAAACTTAATGTACATAAATTAAAGGCATGTATTTCATAAAAATTGTATAAAATGGGAATGGAATTACATGCATGTGAGGTATAAACATTTTATATACGCAATTAGAACATATATAAACATTTAAAATAATAAATACTTAAAGAGAAAGAAATATCAACAACAGAGGAAAGATGGTTTGAATGCACTTACTTTATACTTGATATTACCCAAAAAATCTCTTAATTTCTCCTTAATTCTCTTTTTACATCTTTCTTTCTTTCTCTCTCTTCCTCTCTCTCTTTTTCAAAGCTGTGCGAAAATGACTGAAAATCAACCAGTGGGCCTTATATAAAAAATTAGCATATATGCACCTGTCAGGCGCACGTCAACCATACGGTATATAAACATCCCTCATGCACGTATCAAGTGTTCACATTCTACCTCAAATACACATGTGCATCTCTTAGGTGCACATTAGACGTAACCAATCTATCTAAATATATAAGAGCGCACCAAAAGCATCTTACGTGCCCAGCCTTTCTACCCAAAATACGTATATGCGTGGGTCAGATATTGATCAGGCGTCACTCGATCTAGCTTATTTCGGTCAAAAAATTAATTTTAACTCAAATCCTAAATTGACCTCAATATTTTGATTAATTTAAATTAATAATCATCATTAAAAAAATAGTTCGAAATCCATACCTTAGAAAATGTAACGATATTATCAAATATTTGACAATCACAAAATATTTCTAGATCCGCTCAGAATATATTAGTCAAACAGTATTCGTTATCAAATTATAAGTCGTTAAAAGACGTGCAATTATTCAATTTTCTATTTTGGAAGTAAGACATTATTGTTAGGTTTTGATCACTCACTTATGGGTGTCATAATAAATGAAAAGTTACGCAAGATTCATGCAATGATTGGAATGTTCGCGCGCACGATGAAGTCTTGGAGCACCGATTCCAAATTAATGGCTCGAGCTGTGCTCGATCTGCACTTAAACGCCAATTCCAAAATGTTGGCCCAAACACTAAACTTGAGGCTCGCTCAAATAGAGCTTGAGCATCGATTCCAGTGGTGCCCGCGCTCAAGTCATGCCTGACTGGCACTCAAGCACATGTTCACAATATAAAACGCATCAAACGCGTTTTAGGGTTCAACCCAAAATCATTCTCACACAAGAAGCACCGCACAGAGAGAAATGAGAGAAGAGGAGAAAAGAGAATGAGGTTCGGCATCCGATTGAAGTCTAATTTGAGTTTCATTCTTCGCCAATGTCGAGTACGTAGTTTTAGAGTTGTTTCTAGAACCTGTTTTCCTTTGGTTACTCTTGTTTCCGTTATATTTCTCTTGTGAATTATTGGGTGTGTTGAGAAAGGTTGCAATCACTCATTATTCACTCGAAATTGTAGTGAAATAATTTCGGAATGGGTTCTTATAACTAGCACTTTTATAGTAGATTTATTTAGAGTTTGTCCCGTCGTTTTTACACTCGTTGAAAAGGATTTTTAACGTTAAAAACGTTGTTTATTGTT
>JAOVVI020013512.1:0-11830 GCA_028571085.2 Nepenthes alata | reverse complement strand
AAAGAGTGTTACTCTTTATATTTAGATTATTTATTTTTAAATAAAATATTATAGTTTAATAATTATTATTATAAAAAACCGTTTTTGATCTGGAGAGAGAGAACACGGCGGAGAAAGAGGGAGAAGAGGAGATCGAGGCACTCAGGTCCATTTCTGACGTAAAGCTAGTTGAGAAACTTATAAATCGGGTCAAGACAAGTTGACCATTCTACATATTTTTATGAAAATTATTTATGTAGTTTGAATCTCTGGACCCTAAATTCTAACTTTATTTATGAAAATTGAAGGATTAAATGTATATTATACTTATGAAGCTATAAGTGCATGGAATTTAGTGTTTATGGTCCAAAATGATAATGTTTTTGTTTTGTACATTGTAGTAAAATTATCCTATTTTTCCCTAAGCTTCATATCATTTTATGCATGTATTTGAAATTATATGAATACCGTATGATAAGAAATAAGTATGTATGCATTGAAAAAAAAGGGAAAAATTCTACAATTATGTTAAGAAGTTATGAACTGTTCTCTAAAGGGTGACGACAAATAATGTATGAAGTCAAGAGCTTTTGAATAGTTTAAACTTTTGCACATGATCACGATTCCTATTTCTCTTCCGATATGACTTTAAATTAAAACTATGCATGTTTATTTGTATATTGTGCCTTATTGAATATTTGGCTCACTTTTTTACTATTTTTACTAATATGCAAATGAGTAGGAAATGTAAAAATTCTTGCCCGATAAGTAAGATTGGAGATTTGGAAGATTTGAGGTTTGTTGGTTTTGATATTTAGGTATTGTTGTATTCTGGACAAGTTTAGGTCGTTTCGTTTATAGCAAATTAGTTAGTTTGATTTTGATATATTATGGATTTTCAAGTAATATTGTTAATCCGTGTGGTATTTTTATGTTATCTGGAATTGTCGGCTTTGTATTTGATCATAGGTACGATTATTATCTTTGTGGTGGATTTTTTTGTATAGGTGAAACAGGATATTTCATGTTGTGCAGGTTAGGGAGGAAGGTGCTATGAATGTTTTTTTTTTGGCTTCTCGTATATTGTAGAATATGTATGCATGTGTTGGATTGGTATTTTTGTAAGCATTTCTCTTTAATAAAGGTCCAACGTCGTATTTTTGGGTTGGTGTCGAAACCATTGATGTTGTGGTATATTTTTGGGATCATGTGTATATTATTTATTTATTTATTTATTTATTTTGAAGTCAGTTTAAATATCTTACGTTCAATGAATTTTTCTTTTTAGTTATTTCGTTAATTGTTTATGATGAGAGGTAATTGATTAGATTTGGACGTGTTCCATCACACCCGAACCTGCTAATGTGACAGACCATCATATCCTAGCCAGAAACCGATAAGGTTTCGCCTGTAAAAGGATTATCAAATTAAACATAAATCTATACAACATCCATGTACAATATACATATCATGACAACAATCGCACACGGGATCCAAAATCGCCACAATCCATTCGTGGCACCAACGTCATATCTCCGGATATAATATCAGCTCATAAAAAATGTCATTAGATACCTGACATCAAATCATAATAACCTGTAGAAGTATATACAATCATCAATATACATCATAATTGAACTAATCTGTACATCATCAATATATCAAATATATCAAAAATATATCCATCAGAATTTATACAAAAGTATTCCATACAGTACAAAATCATAAAATCTACGTCTATAAAATCTTCTTCCAAGTCCAAAGCCTAGCCAACTAAAACTCTCTACTTCGTCTCATCAGGTGTAAGTTCGTACTCATCTGAAAGTAAAAAAATAGTAAGGAGTGAACCAAATACTCAACACGATATGATATAATTAAAGATAGTAAGTAATATACTCAAAATAAATTAAGTGAAATGAAATATGAGTATAATCCAGATGCATAAATATGAAATATGATCAAATATACTTTTCGAAACGTTTATTTTTCTTATTTTATATCTGAATCTTTTTTATTTTAAAGCATGTATAAATTTATTCATTATTTTGGGATAAGGGTCAGTTGGTCTTATGAACTAACAGAGTAGCCGAATGAGGAACGAAATATGTATGCAACCATACATTCTAAGACACTACCTATGATACCTCAAACTTTAACGTCCCCTGACGGACGGTATACCTTTCACTCGATATACGAAGTCAGATAATACATATGCTACCATAGCACCTCCCGTGGCCCAGAGCATTCTTCGGTCTACCATTATAATATTTTAAAGTATGTCAGAAAATATTACCCTCTAAAATACAAATTCTTGATCCAGTTTCTTGATTACTTATTTTTAAGTAAGGGTTCCACCATAATTTTTATGTAAAATTTTTACTCCCTAGAGAACGAATAATCAAATATATCAAATTATGGAGTTTTCTTCATATAGTTTTTATAATTCTCATATTTTTTTTGGATACAAATACCGATAATCATATTTTTTTAGTATATTGATGCACATTTTCTTATTCTTGTGAGTTTAAATCTTCACATGACTTTCAATATATGCACAAATCAGTATAAAACTTAGAGAATTTATATTACTTGCACAAATCAAAGACTTTAAATTCATGTTTTAGATCCAAGAGAAGCGGACTCTTCCACGACATCTATCAATCCTTCCCAAATGAGCCATTTCTCAAGACTTTTCAAAACCACATCTGGGCCATCAAAGGGCTCACATGCTCAACACAACACTTTCTTTAACCAAATCTACATTCTCTACTCAAACGAGCTTATGGCTATCAGTCTTCATTATCCATGATACCGCCCTCAAATAGAGTTCATACCTCTCCACGATCTGATGAACTTCTTCGATGAAATTTTCCAAAACTGACCCAAATGTGGCTGAAAGATCCATCCTAATAAATCCACCTAATTATCGACAAACCTTTAAACCCAAATGACATTTTTGGGTTTCGTAACAGCCGCATCCTTATCTAGAATGCTGCCACGGGCACAACCCATAATAGTTAACAAGACTATGGATATGGATCGATCTTAAAAATCATTAAACCCTTACAATAGATCAAGTAATTTACATATTCATCCACAGTGCCCGCTTATCAAATCATTAATTTCCTAGGCAGCCCCATTTTCAAAAATCCATAGACAACCTTATCGATCCGTCTTATTTACCTCAAAGGTTCTAGAGCATCTCACAATGACTCGAAACCGATGCTTCCTCAACTTTGCATGGAATCTTCAATGATCGACGTCAATTTCGATACAACCTCGAATTACCGATGAAAAAATAAATTAGCCTAATCTTCCTTCTGAGAATGTCCTCAAATATTCACATGACCGAAACTCCTTAGTGACCACAAAATAACCTCCCGGTATAATTTCATATACTAATTGGACTTGGCGCAAATCCTCATCAAACAATTTACAGGTAAGGCGACACTGATTTCCTGATACCTCAATCAATTCGGACTCATACCCAAAATCTCTCCATCTGATTGCAAGGTATAATATTCTTACTAACACAATCCAAACTAGCATAGCGACTTACCGGCCAATCATATCTACGAACCTAAGAAAATGTCATAAACTTGGATACTACTAGTGTCAAGTCTAGATCCTTAAATAAGTGAATAAACTTAGGAATCACAAATAAAAATATAGATCCGGGATCCCCAACAACACATATGCCACATCATTAGATTTTAGGAATCTTACCTTCCATCATGGTAAATAACACATTTACCGTATACGCTATCACTACAAAACTCCGATTCAAGGCACTATACTTCTTCACTATCCGGCCACGGGATGCGAATAATCCTCAATCTGGTAACTAAGCTATCTACAACTTAGAACATGTTTTTAAAATCTCCTCGAAAAAATATTTATCCATAAATTATCCAAAACATGTCATAATGTATCTTTATTCTCTCGAACGCTGGGTCACCACAACTAGAAAAACAAACTTATTTTCTAATTTTAGCTTAGTCCTAACCTAAGCCATTAGAATTAGAAGAACTAGAACTATCTAGTCTAGCTAAATCATCCTACACTTTTATCTATTTATTCAATCTTTCTTATTCTAACCTAAACTTTCGTGTAAGTTCGGATTAAACCTAAATCATCTATTTCTCTGATACCAACTGTGACGTACCATATTTTGAACCGAAAATTCAACAAAATTTTGACTAAAATACGACATCAACAAAAAACAAAACCTGTAAAATAATCTTGTAAATCTAAAGATACAACCACAACAATACCAAAAATCCATCTGTATCAAATCCCAACCTCTAGACAGCACTTCATTTCAACACAGGAACCAAAAAAACTACTGCCACAAATGTTCTATGACTCTAACAATGTCTCCAGACATATTGGATACAGAGAGATGCCACTAAGTACATAGAAAAACCATAAAAACCTACAGAAGTTTAAATATCCATTGATCCAGTGGAAACTATACTACAGATATATCATTATCATCAACATTATGACATGCATACATTCATGAATAAAATCCAATAGAAATACAAATGAAATCTATTAGAAAGATCAAGGCTACAAAACTAAATCCATAAAGCCATCTGCTATGGTCTTTAATGCTTAGCTGACTTAAATCTTTTACCCTGCCTCAGTAGGTGGAACTCGTACTCATTTGGAGGGAGAAAAATAGTAATGATGAGTCAAAAGTTTAACAAGGCACACACACACATATAGATCAAAGACATGCATAATTTTCATATTCAATACATAATAATACATATGCGAATGACAGAGGTATAAGCGAGATTATAATTCTTGATTTAGAAGGGAAAGTTTTCATGATTCATTTCATGTTTCTTTAGTTCATTTCCTTGTCGTTTCCTTAATTTATCGATTCATTGTTAATAACCTATTTTGTTGAGGGATCAAGGCTAGTAGGCCTTATTGACAAAGGAACAGTCAAACATAACCTGGATTGTGTTTGCTCCTACACAATCCAAAGCCATCTCCTTATACTCAAGACCTAGAGGCGGACCGTCTACATATCATCCCTATAGACAGGGCCGAACAGCCGTGGCGTCTTAGCCGCAAGCGGTTTCAAAACAGGCGACGTCCTTCCGTTATAACATACTAAGGCATGCCAAAAAATTTTACCAATTATATAACACGGTCAAGATACACGGTCAAAATAATCCTTGAATTTTCACTGTGATATTCATAGCATGTCGAAATTTGTTATCCATAATCCTTGGTTCAAGTTCTTAGTTTCTTATTTTATTAGGAAATTCTGTTCTTAAGCACAAATTCCTTCATTCCCACTCTACTAGAGAACGTTTCATAAGCCATTTATTTTATCGTAACGGCTCATAAGTCCATTACTTAATTACATAATTTTCTCCATCATCAGACTTCCTTTTTCGTGAACATATTTCCATAAAGATTTCTATATTCCTCGTGAGCTTGAATCCTCACGCGTTCATAGTTCGTGCACAATATTTCTTGGAGCTTAGAAGGAGTAAGAAATCCTTTTTAGATTAAGTCAGACATAATTCTTAAAACTTCCGATCAATAATTTTTTCATAAACTGTTCATAATATTAGAACATTTCAAATTATTGAATTCGTGATACGTGTATGAATCATCATAGTATTGAAACAATTAAAAATTCTTACCATAATGAGTCTATCAAGTCTTTGGAACTTCTGAATGACAATTTTCTTTACAAATGCATACACACAATTTTCGGAGCTAAAATATTCATAATTACGATTAATTCGGATAGAGTCCAAAGAAGGCACGGGTTAAGATTTCGGAGAGTATAAAACCCTACAAAACTATGAATTTGAACACCCAATTGATAAATTATCTTGATCTAGGTGAGGGTAATGATATCCTAAAACCGATTCATTCATTATTCCTAATTCAATCGGTAAACTCCTCCAAGGCGAAAGTTTAGAGTCTCAAGTTCAGAAATAGGTCAAAACTATAAAATCGGGCATAAAATTCACATATTTACTCGCCCAAGTCATAAGTAATAATTATCTAAGACCAATTCATACATTAAACCAAAATAAATGTTGATATGGGTCCGGGCGTTAGTTAGGATTCCGGCGAACGACTTTTCACATAATACTGCCAAATCGGATATCAAATTGATAAATTAACATGCATAAGCTATGGCTAATAATATTCTAGAACTAATTTAAGCAAAAGTCCTAAAAATTTGTGTGTAAAAAGGCGCCGGGCGCGGATGAACAGTACCATGTGAGTGTTAAGGTTTTCGGGGAGCAAAATACCACTTAAAACTCGATATTCGGAAAGATGATACCCAAAGAAAATGTAATAAATGTGTAATAAAACGAATAATGAGAGTATGAGGGCACTTGTTTTAGCCCGATCTATTATTTCTCAAACTAACTCAAGCTTGGAATCGAACTCAGAGGGCTTCGTTCTCCACTTCTCTCACTTCTCCTCCCCTCTCTCTCTTATTTCTCCCCTGGATGCCGCAAAAATGCTCGACAGAAAACCTGTATGCGGCTTTAAAACAATTCGGCGCTTGAGCCATTAATCAAATTAGGTATTGACACACCAATCTTATTATATTCAAGAGACCAAATATTGTTAAAATATAAAAACTCCATATTAGCAATAGTTCAATCAAATTTTTGCAATGGACCTATTTATTTTAATTATCCAACCAATTTTACAGTAGATCTTAAGTATCCAACCATACTCAACACATTAATACTAAATGTTCATCTCCATAGATTAGTAGAACAGGAAGACATAAAAGGATTTTCAATTCTTGATAAAATATACTTTAAATTGCTTACTAGTCAATTTAATTCAAGATATCTTATTCAGACTTCACCATAGTGCTACAAGTAAAAGTAGAACATGATCATCGAATCTCAATGGTGGCATACCTTTCGTCAAAAAATCAATGATCATTAATTCAGTACTAATGTGTTTAATTGTAACTTTATTTCCTTTAATACACTCTTTTATGGTTAAAAATTCAATATCGATATGAATTTTTACATATAAATAAAAGAAATACCTATATTTTTGTTAATAATGTACTATCAAAAAAATATTATTCATAAATTGCATTCATACTTTCATAAATAAATAATAAATTATAACTAAATATACCAATCCTAAGGTGTTGATAGTGTCAATATTTCATGCTTAGTGTCCCTACTAGTTAGAAAGAAAACAAAGCCAATATTTTGTTTTCTGCTTCATCCATGACAAACTGGTGTGAATATTTTCAGTACAACTAATTTGTTAATCTTCTTTAAAAGTTCACATTACAAACATTTTATCAATTATTTTCAACACTAATAATTTGCCCATCTTTTTTAAGAGTTCACATTACCAACATTTCATTGATTATTTTTATTTTTTGTTTCACATTACAAAAATAAAAGAAGCACCAATACTCTTTTGGAGCTAAATATTAATATTTTTATAAATTTTAAATGTTTTTTTATCAAAATTAATAGCACAACTATTATAGATTTATCCTATTAATATTATAAAATTATTGATCATATTAAAAAAAATTATAAATTTATTCATTTTCAGTGTGGTCATAAATATCACACAAATCATGTTCAACTCTAATAATTACGCTAAAAGAAATATAAATACGTGGTCATTCTTTATTTTTAGTATAAAAATGAGTATATTGTTTTTTTTATCTCAATTCAACATTATAAAAAATTAAAAAGTAAGAATTTAATTGTTTTTTTAATTTTCAAATATCAGATGTGAATTCTTGGATTATTACAATCCAATGGTCCATGTAAGTCCACCACGCGACAGATGTGTGAAGTCTCTTTTTAATTACGGTTTCAAGAAAATATTATTTTTTTAAAAATAATATGGATCAAAAAAGATATGCAAAATTAGTAAAAAAAACCTCAGATAGTTATGGCCCGGCGTGCGGCTCGCCATCATCGGACTAGAAAGTTAGTAATTTAACACATTAGATGATATTTTTAATTTTAATTTAGAAATTTAAATTTGTTTTGCATTTCCTTCTTATTTATTTTTATGCCAAAATATATCAATAATTAGTTACTTTATCTGTAAACAAATTTTAAAAAATCAAATATTAAACTATTGATCAGTATTGACAAATTATTATTATTATTATTATTATTATTATTATTATTATTACCTAATTTATTATTTGGTAGTACTTTATCTTTGTTTGTTGTAATTAAATATTTAAACTTTTAAATTATTATAATGATTTTAATTACTCTTTTTCATTTTTTTCTTTGTCCTGCTCTTTGTTATGTCAATAGAGGGATTGTTGCAACATTATAAACATCACAAATTATGCAATACTGTACGGTAATCATCAGGTCAAATTCAGCGATTGTCATTTTTTAATCAGACGACTACAAGAAGCCATCTTTTTTTAATAAAATAATATTTTTTAATTTAATAAAAAAAATAACAATCATTAGATTAGATCTGACAGCTAATGTATAGAGTTATATCATCTGTGACGCCTCTAAAGTCACGAGGCCCCCTCATTCTTTGCTATGTCAATCATTAGTGTCAATCGATATTATTTACTTCTTACATTAAAATAATTTATAAATAATATAAGCCTCTTTATTAATTCATAAAATGACAAACTTTCCAAAACAAAAGTTCTAAAGTTTATTTATAATTTATTTAAGTTGACATATAATCAATTGTACTAAGTCTCCCTTTTATAGTTAGTCACAATAACACATATTAGGTTGGATGCACTTATCCTCCTATCATGTCTTCTCACAAATCCGGAATAATTTTCAAGATTGTTCTATCTTAATTAATTAATATAATTAATGACTATTCATAAAGTTTTAAAAATTTTTACATACCTGATGTGACCCTAAAATTATATGTCCATAATTATATTCCAAGACTCAACGTGTCACATATGAAAGTGGCTCAAAAGATCTATTACACCCTGACACCGAAACATGTATAAAGAGATATGTCTATACAAAAATCAAAATGTTCATCTAAATTACTGAGAAGGGAATCAAAATTCAACTACATTACTAATAATTTTGCAATAACTGAAACAACTATAAAATCATTTAACCAAAATGAAAACAAATCCCCTAAGGTTATTGTTTGAGTCAGTAATAAAATATTAAAATATCTACATCCTAAGTCTACATCTTCGAATCGTCTTCCCGACAATATTCAATTCTGGCAAGTACTCGATATAGGGTTCACGTTTTTTATTTATGTTAGTTATTGTTAAATAAGATGATACAATCAAATTAAGGTCGTTGGATGTAAAAGTATGAAAACAATTCAATTTTGGGCCCGGTTTGGGCCATGCCTGAGGCACCCCCAAAGCGCGCCAGGGACAATTTCTAGTAAGCCCAAGTCTGAGGAGGGCTCGAGGGGTGCCCGATTGACTCTCGAGCAACAATTCTATTATTTAAAGTTGCGCGCTCAGTTTTTCATCATTTAGCAGAGAAAAGGAAGAGAGAAGAGAGAGAATGCAATGGAGAAAGAGAGAGAAGAGGAGACCAAGGAGATCGGGTCCATTTCTGGTGTGGAGCTAGTTGAGAAATTTGTAGATCGGGTTGAGGTAAGTTGTCCATTCTGTATATTTTTTATGAAAATTTTTAATGTGGTTTGAAATCCTGGACTCTAAATTTGAATTTATTTCTGAAAATTGAAGGATTAAATGTATATTGTACATATGAAGCGGTAAGTGCATAGAATTTAATGTTTATGGTCCGAAATAATAATATTTTTGTTTTGTACATTGTAGTAAAATTCTTCTAGTTTTTCCTAAGCTTCATGCCATTTTATGCATATATTTGAAGTTATATGAATACTGTATGATAAGAAATAAATTTGTATGCATTGAAAAGAAAAAAGGAGAAAATTCTACAATTATGTTGAGAAGTTATGAACTGTTCTCCAAATGGTGAGAACCAATAATGTATGAAATCAAATACAAAATTTCTTAATAAGTTAAGAAATTAGACCGATGAATATTTAACAGATAGTATATTTTAGCATACTTATATATATTATATTGGAAGATCATTACTTGCTAAGGAAAATGTTTAGAATTTATGGCCCCATCTATAGGATCTATAAATGTAGCGGGCCTGCCTTTGGGTTGAGAATAGAAAAATAAGGCTTTTAATTGTATAGAAGCAAATACAATTTAGATTTCGATCGACCGCTCATTTAGTTAATAATACCTATTGACTCCGATCCCTAAAGAAAGTAAGATTTACACATGTTTTCTGGTTAAGTATAAAGATAAGAAAATAGGTATGCATTATGAGAGCTTTTGAACACGTTTAAACTTTTGCACATGATCATGATTCCTATTTCCCTTCCAATATGAATTTAAATTAAAACTATGCATGTTCATTTATATATTGTACCTTATTAAATATTTAGCTCATTTTCTTACTATTTTTACAAACCTTTAGATGAGTAGAAGATGTAGGAGTTCTTACCTGACGAGCAAGATTGAAAATTTGGAAGATTTGAGGCTTGTTGGTTCTGATATTTAAGTATTGTTATATTTTGGATAAATTTAGATTATTTTATTTATTACAAATTAGTTAGTTTGATTTCGGATATAATTTTGATGTATTATGAAATTTCGGGCGATATTGTTAGCCTATGTGGTATTTTTGTGTTGTCTGGAGTTGTCAACTTTGTGTTTGATCATAGGCACGATAGTTATCTTTGTGTTGGATTTTTTAATTTAAGTGAAATAAGATATTCCACGTTAACATTTTCGAGCAGGTTAACATTTTCGGTGTGTTTGAGGGACGCAAATCGAACAGTGCTAGACCAAAAATCTATGACTTTTGCATTGATATGATGCGACGGAGGGAGAAAAAGTCGCTGAAATTGAAGGGTTGTTAACATGTCTCTATTTCCACGATAGAAATTGATAAATTTACAAAGAACACATAATATTAAAAATAAGATAATATATATTTTTTATATTGTATTCATATTATGATGATAGGTTTCCCATATATAAATATATATTAAAAATAATAATTATAAAGATATAAAAATATTTATAAAATATTTTAATTTTATAATATTATATATTTAAAAATATAATATTATAGAACAATAAAATATATATTTTTTTATTATATTTTACACATTTTTTGTAATTAGGATTATTTTATAATTAGTGTAGGATATTTATAAATATACTATCTATAATATTTTATTATCTGAATATTTTATATCAATTATAGGAGGAATAAGTTTGATAATTAAACGACAATGAGAAAACACCCCATTTTGATCTAATCTAAACTATCTGTTTCAAGTAAATACATAAATATTTGAATTTAGGGACGCTCTATTTCTTTATAAAAAAAATCTTTTTTATATTTTAATTATTTATTTTAAATAAACAAATATAATTAAATTATTTTTAAAATATTTAAAAATTAATTAAATTAATTATTTTATAATAATTATATCATAATTATTTATTCAAAAATAAATAATTAAAATAAAACAAATAAATAATTTTATATCTTTAAAATCATTTGGCCTTAAAATCCAAGCAAACTCTTTTTGCTCATTAGAGCTATTTTGTTTTTCTTTTATTTTTTTTCTATAAGAAATTAGGACAAATAACTATATATTGGATTGAGGTGAACAAAATATTTTCAAAAATTAATGCTGATTTTCATTTATCATCCAATTTTTTTAATACTTAACAAAATAAAATTCTAATTTAGTATTATTTTTATCACATGCAAAAGTAACTTATGCCAAATGATCATATTCTCAATTATATACCTGTGATATTAAATAAAAAAAG
>JAOVVI020013511.1:0-10892 GCA_028571085.2 Nepenthes alata | reverse complement strand
CTTTTGTTTATTGTTTGTGTTGTGCAGGTCTAGGTTAAGAGTTACGGAGATCGGACCCTCAACTTGACGCTACCACGTGCTCGAGAATCCGAAGGCTCCCTAATTCGTACAACAACCGCGGACCCGAAACGCAACACAAACTATTTAATTGATTTAATACTAGATTAACTGTTTAGTTAAGTTAACCATTCAATTAAAGAAATGATTTGGATCGATTAACCGTTAGATTTAACACCCAAATATTTTGTCATTTGGACTATGACCTATCTTGTTCAACAATCATTTAGTCATTAAGTCATTCACTTAATCTTAATTTATTCTGATTAAAATTGGTTAAAGAATAGGTGCCGTATTCTTTGAGTTTGGATCTAATAGGCTAATTAATGCTTTCGCCTTTTTGATATTATCTATAAATTTATTGTAATAATTAATTAAGTCAGTATAATTAATGTTACACTCAACATAACTATTTTTACCAATGTATTATCTTTTTTAAAAAATAAATAGTATATTTTATATTTACAAGTAATGGATATGTTTTAGATTGTGAAATTAATTGCAAGTAGGAATAAAGAGAGGACTGATAGAGTACCTACAAAATTGGGAAAACTCTCCGATAAAAATGAAAAGAAAGGACTCATAGGATTTTCCTACAAATTCCAAAATTAATAAAAATAAAAAAAAATGAAAAAATAAAAAATGGGACACGTGGGGACTCCAATGAGTTCCCAGAAATAATAAAAATAATTCAATAAAACAATTAAATTAAAAAAGAATTACTCTAAAATTGTGACGGTTTTTCTCCCCTCTTATCTTATATCACGCATCGAAAATCAACCCAATTGATAATATATTTTAAAACTAACCCTTTTAAAAATTTATATAAAAAATGATAGAAATAAGAAAAAAAAAACCGATAAAATTTAAACCCAGGCACACGCTACGTTGGGCCCTATTCTTTCCAGCATTTGTACGTCTTGTCGATAATAATAATATTATTATTATTACTGATGGCAAAAGCGAAGAATCAGCAGAAGCAAAACGTCAAAAATATTGCATTGACTACCATGTCAATGGGGAAATTATAATCATTTTCTTTTTAAACATCACGTCTAAATATCGCATTGACATGCAAGTCAATTGAGTAGCTCAAATGTTAATTCATTATTCAATAGATAAATTATTTTTTTTTCAAAAAGTAGCCTCTAAGCCGTTTAAAAAAAAGGAGCCATTATTGTTATTTTTTTAATCGAATAAAATAGGCCGAGTAGAAATACTTAAAAAAAATCAAAACAGAAAAGTTTAAATTGGTAGGCCTGATCCAAAATGATGCCTGAGACCAATGGCCTTATTAAGACAGCTCAGCTCTGAATTTCTAGTCGAGGCTATCGAACAAAGTTAGTTTAGATTGAATGAATAAGAGACATCTCATCTCGTTTATAAAAAGGACGTATTATAAAAGAAAGACATACAAAAGGACGTATCTACAACTGTGTGGGTTAAGAGATGACCTTGGAATGTTGCACTGCCATCAAAGGCCAAGCTTTCGTAACAGAATGGATGGAGTGCAAATAAGATGAAGAGACAAACTTAACCTCTGGACTTTTGTATTTATAATTATTAAAATATAATATATATTATTTATTTATCAATTTTTTGATCTTTTATCATTCTGTTGATCCACAGCCACTATTGTGAGGACGTTACAAGCATCCAACCCAACAGTGACGTGGTTGAGTTGACAGACGTACAGAGTGCATTCAAGTTGATTCCCGCGTGGCTTGACTCTTCTCATCTCGCCTGTTTGGACACGTTGGGATAAATTTTCGCTTGGCTGAAACCCGAACCACTGCGGCCATGGATTCAGCTACTTCTGCTCACCTCTTCTTCTTGTTTTTCTTCCTCTTCACACTAATCGTGTTACCGTTGAGGGCAGTTGGCCAAAACGATGGCAACGTCGAAGTTGGGGCTTCTCTTTCTACCACCACCACCACCACTAACTCTTCATGGCTTTCGCCGTCCTCTGACTTCGCATTCGGATTTCGTAACCTTTATGACAACCACAATCTCTTTCTTCTTTCCATATGGTATGCCAAAATCCCAGACACAATAGTGTGATACTGTTGGGAATCACTCCCATGAAGAAATTCTTGTGATTGAAGAACTCAAACGGAACAAAAAGAAGTTGACCGATTGAAGGTTTAAGTTGACCGATTTTTACTGAGGGTTCTCAGACAATGAATGACGACGATCTACAGGGCGTTGACCGGTCTAAATGAGAATACGGTCAACAGGATTGACCGATTTAAAATGGTAATATAGGAGATCTGCTACGTCATGAAAGTGGTTGGTTGACCTGCCTGTTTGGGTAACTTTAGAACTTCAAAAGCAGATCTGTCTGCTATTGCAGGTATGCGCCGCCTGCTGCTGAACAGGATAAACATATGCATACTTCTTGAAAACTGTGCACCAACCATAAAACAGGGCGTGGTGATCCTTGCTGCTGCTGGATTTGTTTATATATGTATATATACATATATATATGGGTGTGTATGCCATAAGAAGAGTGAGAGAAGTGTGTGAAGAAAATAGATGAGAGGAAGAAAAGAAGCAGAGTGCAGTGAGGACAAACTGTGTGTGTTCTTATTTTCGCCTCTTGTTTGTAATCACCCGTCTCATATATAGTATATTTTATGGACTTAGTATTCCGTAGTTTTTTTCTTAATTTATAAGGGTTTTCCACGTAAATATCGTGTGTCTACATTTTTCCTTACTTTCATTCATTTTCTTCAATTTCCTTGTACCTGTGACGGTCGGCTGTCCCATTTTCGGCCAACAAGTGGTATCAGAGAGCAATGTTGAGAACTTTATTCTAATAGCGTCAGCATCATCAAAGAATCTTCCGTTCAGCGTTGAGCAGTTTAACGGGTATGGTAACTTCATCCTCTGGCAAGAGAGGGTGAAAAATATTCTTACTAGAGAAGGGACGATAAAGGTATTAAAAAAGAAGGATAAGAAACTCGTAAACTTGACCGATGATGAATGGCAAGACAAAAGAGATCTTATAAATTGTACCATCAAGCTATATTTGGAGGACAATACTCTCCAGGAAGTGCTTAGCTTGACTGATCCGGCGGAGGTCTGGAAGAAGTTGGAGAGTTGGTATAAGTCCAAATCTTTGACAACCAGACTACACATTAAGAAGTAATTTTATGGCTTTAGGTTGTCAGAAGGAGGACGCTTCGAGAAGCACTTGGACGAGTTCAACCGGATATTGACGTAAATGTCCGCCCTTGATGAAGAAATCAAGGAGGAGGACAAGGTGTTGGTTCTGCTAGCTTCTCTGCCGGCCTGCTATGATCATATTGTCACAACCTTATTGTATGGAAAGAATACACTAAGGTTGGATGAGGTTATTGCTTCCCTACTCATAAATGAGTCAGAGAAGTCACAATGGACCTCGACATCTGAGGTACTTATGACTGAATTGAGGGGAAGAAGTAGAGGTCTTGGTCAAAAGTAAGGAGAGAAAGCCTGCAGCAAGTCAAAGTCAAGATATCAAAACCTTGAGTGCCACCACCGTGGCAAGAAGAACACATTAATAAGCATTGCTTCAAATAAAAGCGAAAAAATACGGAAAAAGAAAAAAAAGTGATAAAGGACGGGCAGAGGAAAAGTCCTCCGTCTCAGTGGTCACAGGAGGCAGTCTCTTATTGACAAGTGAAGGAGATGTGGCAAATGTGACGGACGAGGAGTCCGGCTGGGTAATCGATTCCAGTGCCACCTTATATTTCACGTCCAGAAGGAAACTGTTCACATCCTACCCTCCAGGAGATTTTAGAGTAATAAGGATGGTAAATGAAGAAACATCTCCGGTCGTAGGAAGAGGAGATGTTGTCTTGATCACAAACAACGGGACGAAGCTGATGCTGAAGGATATGCGTCATGTCACTGATATTCGACTGAATGTTATCTCAGCTGGTCGACTGGATGATGAAGGATACTGTAATACCTTCTGTGAAGGTGAATAGAAGCTGACTAGATGGTCTCTTGTTGTAGCAAGAGGGAAGAAAGTCACCAGCCTATATATGATGAAGGCTTGTGCAGTAGTTGGAGACGTGAACGCTACAATCTGTAAAGAGATAATGGATCTATGGCACAGAAGGTTAGGCCACATGAGTGATCGTGGGCTGTCTTATTTGGCCAGGAAAGGACTAATCGCTGGAGCAAAGAAGGAAGAACCAAAGACGTGTCCTCATTGCTTGGCCGGTAAACAGAGGAGAGTCTTATTTTATGGAGACTTATCTGCTCCATAGGCAAAGCTTCTAGATCTTGTTCACACAGATGTGTGTAGATCATTTAAAAAAAGGTTATTTGGTGGAGCCTAGTATTTTATTTCTTTCATTGAGACTGTTCTAGAAGACTATGGGTCTGCCCACTGAAAACCAATGATCAGGTTCTTGGTACCTTTGAGCAATTTCATACTCTTGTGGAGCGTCAGACGGGGAAGAAGTTGAAGGCCGTTCGAAGTGACAACGACGGCGAATACTTCGGACCTTTTGATGCCTACTGTCGGTCACATGGTATTAGGCACCAAAAGATACCACCAAAGACACCACAGTTGAATGGAGTGGCAGAACGGATGAATCGTATGCTTTTGGAGAGTGTACGTTGCATGCTCTCCGAAGTAAAACTTCATGCATTCTTCTGCGCAGAAGCATTCAGGACGGTGGCCTACATTATAAACAGGTTTCCCAGTAAACTTCTGACTGGTGAAATACCATAGAAAATATGGACGGGCAAAGAGCCGTCCCATGATCATTTACGAGTGTTTGGGTGCAAAGCATTAGTACATGTTCTAAGAGGTGAAAAGATAAAGTTGGAGCCAAAGACGATACAGTACGTCTTTCTGGACTATGGGGAAGATGAACTAGACTACTGGTTCTATGATCCAGCTACCAGAAGGCTCGTCTGGTCAAGGGACGTAACTTTCTTTGAAAATGAGACAATTGAAGACATTGGCAAGAAAGCCAAATGCGACGATAAGCAAACGGACAAAGTAACCATTGAAGCTGTTCGTCTGGCATCATTGGAAGGAGAGGATCATTGTCAAGAGATGGTTGTGGATAATGAAGAGGAGGTCACGGCTCCGGGTGACACCATGGATGGAGTCATTCCTCAACCGGTCGGGAATGTCCCTGTTAGACGATCCTCACGCAACAGGCGATCGTTCGTCCGTCTGTCGCCTAACGAATATGTCATGCTTACTGATACCGGAGAGCTTGAGGACTATGAAGAGGTGATGAAGAATGACAACAAAGAGGATTGGCTGGAAGTCATGAAAGAAGAAATGAGTTCTATTCATGAGAACCACACATTCGACTTGGTTAAACTTTCTAAGGGGAAGAAAGCCCTCAAGAATAAATGGGTCTTTCGTTTGAAATCGGATGAGAATACCATGAAGCCAAAGTATAAGACACGGATGGTAGTGAAGAGTTTCAGTCAACAAAAGGGGGTTAATTTTGATGAGATATTTACTCCAATTGTGTAAATATCCTCCATACGGGTAGTACTAGGCCTGACTGCCGCCCAGGATCTAGAGGTGGAACAGATGGATGTCTGAACAGATGGAGAGCTTGAGGAGGAAATCTACATGGAGCAACCGGAAGGGTTCAAAGTTAAGGGGAAGAAGAAACTTGTTTGTCGTCTAAGAAAAAGTCTGTACGGGTTGAAACAAGCTCCTAGGTAGTGGTAGAAGAAATTTGAGTCAGTTATGACCAGTCAGGGGTATCGGCGGATAACTCGTGATCATTATGTATTTGTACAGAGGTTCTCGGATGATGACTTTGTTGTCCTTCTCCTATACGTGGACGACATGCTGATCGTTGGACGCAACAGTGCCCGAATAAAATAGCTGAAGGAGCAGTTTAGGCGATCATTTGCTATAAAAGACATTGGATCGGCTAAGTAGATTCTGAGAGTCAGAATCTTATGCGATCGAAAGGTAAGAAAATTGTGGTTGTCTCAAGAGAACTACCTTGAGAAAATACTCCAACGATTCAACATGGATAAATCAAAACCCATAAACACACCATTGGCAAACCACTACAGGCTGAGAACTCGTCAATGCCTAACCTTAGATGACGAGAAGAAATACATGAAATGCGTTTCTTACTCATCAGCTGTGGGAAGTCTCATGTATACCTTGGTGTGCACCAGACCTAATATAGCTCATGTCGTTGGGACAGTCAGCCGGTTCCTATACAATCCGGGAAAGGAGCATTGGTCCGCGTTGAAATGGATCATGAGATATATTTAAAAAACTTTCAAGAGGTGCATGTGTCTTGGAAGTGACAAGCCCCAGTTGGTGGTTTATTCGGACGCCGATATGGCCAGAGATATTGACACACACAAATCTACATTAGGTTACTTAGTAAAATTTACGAGAGGTGCAGTTTCTTGGCAGTCCAAATTATAAAAGTGCGTAGCCCTATCCACTACTGAAGCCGAATATATCACAGTGACGGAGGCCTGTAAGGAGATGTTGTGGATGAAAGATTTCGTTCAAGAGTTGGGCATTGAATAGGAAAGATATGTGGTACTTTATGATAGTCAGAGTGTCATTCATCTATGTAAGAACTCTTCACTTCATTCCAGATCAAAACACATTGATGTGCGATATCATTGGGTAAGAGATGTGCTGGAGGAAGGTCTACTGTCACTGGACAAAATTAGCACGGAAGAGAACGGGACAGACATGATGACTAAGATTCTACCGAAAGGAAAGAATGAGGCATGCTACAAGATGGCCGGGCTAACAGATTTAACTTCCTCACGATCGTGAGGGGAAGTTTGTTGGGAATCACTCCCATGAAGAAGTTCTTGTGATTGGAAAACTCAGAACAAAAAAAAGTTTCGGTCAACATAGTTGACCGGATGGACGGCCAATATAGTTGACCGAATGGACGATCAACGATCGGTCAATATGATTGACCGACTGAAGGTTTAAGTTGATCGATTTTTGTTGAGGGTTCTCAGACAACGAATAACGACGGTCAATAGGGCGTTGACCATTCTAAATGAAAAGACAGTCAACAGGGTTTCATTGTAAGACTAGTCTTCATAAGACTAAATTACTTTAGTTGATTTGTATAAAACACTAGTCATTCGATAGTCTTCCTAGCATTATACTTTTTATTTATTTTGAGGCATTATTTCCTCCTACTATTGACAATTCTACACATCATTTATATTGTAATTGAGGGTGTATTTATATACTGAAATTTCAATCTTATTCAATTGGTATTAACATCACATATTAAGACTCAAATCATATCACATAACCATTTCAGTTGCTCCCATAGATGGGATTCAAGAGATGATAGTCTTCACTATTCTTTCCTTTGTATTAATTGGCAACCAACATTCTTGGGAGATAATCGCAATTAGTTAGCAACAGGGACCAGTGATTGGTTGGAGGCTGGCTGGCAATGACCCTTGGAGGTTGGCCCATTGATGGCTAATTGCAATTGACTAGTTGGTGGTCTTCCCACGATTAGGGGGATTTGCTGATGACTGATGGTGACCTACTTGTGGGAGGCCACTGTTGTCCATTGGAGTGGAAGAGGGTCTGTTGCTGGCCATTAGAGGGTTGATTGCTGGTCATTACTGATCATTAAGAACCCAGTTTGGTTTTAAGAAAATTAACAGAAAAGAAAAAAATTAATAAAAGAATCTTTTTATGTCTAGTTTATTAAAAAAATATAGTTGTAACATTTAAGATTTATAACAGTTTCTCTTTATATTTTTTGACAACAAATGAATAAAATAATTTTATTGTAAAATTATTTTATTTTTATGTGATTTTTTCTATATCTAAACAAAATAAAGAAATTATTTTTTTGTCATTGTCTTACATTTCTATTATTTTTCTGGGTAGTTTCTTTCCATTAAAATTTTTAATATATAAGTTTCACCCATTATGAAATATTAGCTATTGTTTCACAAACTTTAATGCAACTACAATCACGTCATACAGTCATAGTGACGCCGCATCTGACATTTCATTTTTGGTGTTGCCTACAAAACTCTGCTAACAATAAAGCATAACCAAAGATAACTACCATGTCTTTAGAGAAAGCAAAGGTACCCGAATGGCATGAAAGTTGTTGACCTTCTACCTATTAAGAATTTTAGATCACCTTTTTACAAGTTCTATAATAATTTAATATATCATCAAACAGCACGCACGATAATACAAGAGTTTTGATTTGATCTTAGAAAATTATTAGGTGATGCGTGACAGTAGTTTGATTCAAGTATATACATCGTTTATTTAAAATAAAGGCACCCGAATAGCATTTGAGAGGCACCCGAATAGCATTTGAGAGGCACACATACACATTCTATTTAGAATAGACGTATCTGATGTGTGCTTGTGAGGCACACATGAGTATTTTGTCTTGAGTGTTCTGCTCTTAAAGGGCGCTCGTACACAATTTGTATAGTAGGTGCTCCTGATGCATACTTGATGGTGCTCGTAAGTCATTCCTAATACAAAATCATCTTAATGTAATTTTAGGGTTATTCGTTTGTAATTTTGAGTTGTTGAGCGCTAGCATAATGAGAAAAAGAAGAAAAATAGATAAAAATGGAGAAAAGAAAGATTTACTTATTTATTTAAATTTTGAATCGTATTTAATTCTCCACTAACCTTAAATATATTATTCTTAAATATTTTACCGATCATATCTTTTTTCTTTCGTCTTATATTTTTTATTACTCAAGCTTATTTTAATAATGTGTTGTATCCTTATATTTATTAAAAATATTTATAATCGGAACTCATCGTTTAGTAGATATTTTTTAAACTTATAATTTCGTGATTTTTTTCTCTCATTTGAAAAAAAATTTCATATAAAATTTATATATTTCATTATTTGTAATTGTTATTATTTGTTATGCATCATTGATTTATCCCCTTTCAGGTTCAAACAATAGGGCTCGAAACCCAACACTACTTACTATTAATTATCATAAATAACATCATTCTTCGTAATATCAGCAAGGTTTCATTGTAAAAGAACCAAGTGGCTTAATATAAGTGACTTGGGCTTGAGCATGTCCACCTTACTAACAAGTCCACTTAACCCCATTTACTGGAATGGTAGACTAAGGAAATGACACCAAGGCTTCAATGTGTCCAAAACCTTGTTGTCCTAATATTTTAAGTTGATACGTACTTCAACAAATGTTTACTTGGAATAGAGACATCCCTCTACGGCATCCGGTTTTAAATATCTTTGTCTAAGTCATGTATACTATAAATAATAAGGTGAAGGGACCTAGATATTGTTTGTTGATAAATCCCTTCGTTATTTATGTCATTGTATGTTTAAGCAAGATAAGAAAATTAGAAGATTACTGACTCTTGGAATCAAACTATGAGACTTCTCTTTGAGACTATGTAGACAGGCCAAGCTTGTCAAAGGAGCTCGATGGGAAAAGGTTGACTTTCGCAGAAATATCCATCGATCTTAAAGTTGGGAGAAGGATACTCATTGGGAACCCACCACTTACCAATGAGAGTACTTGACTTCGCTAATGAGGTAACTAGATTTCTTATGAGAAATGAATGCTTTCTTCTCATTTAGTTCAAAGATGGTTAAGTTTATAAATAATATTTTAATAGAGTAGCTTCTTTTAATAAATGATCTTTTTTCTCAATTTCTTGGATCTTTTTGGTGGATGATTAGTGACATATTTATAAGTAAATAACCAAAAAAAATAGTTAGACATGTAACATTCATAATTAGCTGTGTATCTTAGATTATAAGTCTAACGTACCTTTTTCATAATCTGCATTAAAATACCACTAGGTTGTCCAATTAACTTTTATTTTATCAACCCATTTTTAGGCATGGTAGGCAGCTTTTTTGGCGTGACAAGACTAACACATCATCAGTTGGTCAAATAGATGACCAATAGTGTTTTTTTTAGCGGATAGCTGCAGATATGTCCCCTTGCTTGGGTTGGTGGCCTCGGCCTCTTATCACTATCAACCTCTTTGCGCTTATAGCCATTTTTGGTTTAGGTGACATTAATTTAACGTGGCCTATGGTGATAGAGGAGGTTCTTCGGTATTTGCTGCAATTGTAGTTCTGAAGAATTCAATCTCTTTCGTAATGATCATTTTTCTTAAATATGTATAATGTGAAATGCACACTCACCATTTGACTTGATTATGTTGCTGGGTTAAGTATTTAGTTTGATAGGGGAAATGTGCATGTGTGATACAGAAATTCCTTTGATTTACAATACAATTGCACAGCCTCAACGTTTAAGGCTACTCTTTAATCTTGCTAATTGTTCTATGGCTGGACAATGTGTGTTTAGTTTTGATCACTCCCTTTATAAATATGATAACAAACAAAAATTTATCAAAATGTCGCACGAAATTCGTGCAAGAATTGGAAGGCCTAAAACCCAAATTCCAGATTGATGGACGAGACACCACGCTCGATACTCGCTCGAGTGACGCTCGAGTATGGATTTTAGACTAGTGCGTACTCGAGCCGCACTCGAGTGGTGCTCAAGCACCGTTTTGCAGTATAAAAAGCTAATTACGTGTTTCATTATTAGAATTCTAAAATTATTTTCACACAAGGAGCGTCGCACAGAGAGAGAGATAAGAGAAAAAGAATGAAGAGGAAGAGGTTCGGCATCTAGTTAAATTCAATTCGAGCTTTGTTCTTTACCAAGGTCGAGTATATCGTTCTAAAGGTAATTTTCAGAATTGTATTTTCATTTGGATACTCTTAATTCTCGTTATATTTCTCGTGAGGGTTATTGAGTGTGTTGAACGGATTTGTATTCAACCATTCTTCACTCGA
>JAOVVI020013510.1:0-11832 GCA_028571085.2 Nepenthes alata | reverse complement strand
ATTTCACCGGCCATGAGTGTTTCTCAACTTTGCCGTAGTACTACCAAAAAGACTCGGGTGCCTACTGAATGCTCTATGTTGTTCTGGCAGTAGTTCCACTGATTTGGTTGCTCGACACCTAAGCTGTCCAGACCACCAAATCCATGTGATTACCACCATTCAATCCATTAGTATAAGCGTTAAGAACAGAAACCTACGACTGCATGTCATTCACAATGGATTCATACTTGAGAAAGCTGCTACTCTAAAGAAATAGCATTTGCTAATGCTCCTGCTGCTCAACTAAAAACAAATCATTTGTTAATCCCCATTAGCTTGCATCTCAGTAAATGGAATGTTACTTTCCCGGGAATCCAGAGGTCCGGCTTTCCGATGATTGATGGGATAACTAGGTTAGAAAAGCAAATATTTAAGCTGGCCAAGAACAAGACATTGATGTGGGAAATGAAAAGGCCTGTAGGAAGGGGGGCCAAGTTTGCGGGTGATGAAAATTGATTGCCAAGATGTAGAAAGCATGAAGGCAATTAGGCACGTTGATCTGGAGAAAGAACAGCTAAAAACTAGGGTGTAAAAGGCTCATACTCATCTAACAGACCATACAGGTGGCTTAACTATACCTGTACTCATTCAAGAACTAAGAAAATCAGTGTTGGGGGCAGGCGAGGAAGAGAATAATCTATCCTTCATCAATTTGTCCGCCCAAGTAGCTAGAGATGTGACCATTATCAATGTTTCGCTTCTACAATAAGCTCTACTCTTGTCAAATAGTTACATTATACAAGTCAATATTAATAATGCCTTTCTAAGAAAAAATTGGAAGATTTATTTTCCCGTACAAGCAGAGTAGATTAACCTTGGAAAGTAGAGATACCAAGAAGTCTATAAACACACATTTTGATAGTGAATTTTGATCAGCAGTAGCATTGCAGGCACAGGTTTCTGATGCGTGCTCAAGTGGTGACAGCACCGGCAAGAGTGGAATGATGGCAAAAACAGAGCAGAAAACGGAGGGAGGGGAGATCAGCAGAGGAGAAGTGGAAGAAAAAAGGGGAAAGGATGCGTGCGGCTTCGCTGTGATGAGGGTTCACTGTTATTGTCTGCAATTGAAGGGAGCAGGCAGAATTTGTGAGGGACAAGGGAAATGGAGAGAGAGTGCAGTCTCAACAGAGAGTGAGGGAGAGAATTGTGACCGAGGTCTCCGAGAGTGAAGAAGAGGTAGATAACCGAGGTGTGAAAGGCCGAGGTTCCCATGACCGAGATGCATGGAGAGAGAGAGAGAGAAAAGCAGGAAAAGACAGGGAGAGAAAGGGAGAGGGGAAGCAGAGAGGGAGAGAAGAAACAGGAAAGATGGGGAGAAAGAAAATAGGGAGAGAGCAAAATTTTTTCCTTTTTTTCCAATCAACAGAGCAGTGATGGCTTTATACATGAAGAGGCTGCGGCACCATAGCCTAACAACATAACAGAAAACAAATAACAATCCACGAAAACCAGGGAAAGGAAAAAATAACAGTAGGCTCGTAACAGTTTCCTAGGCAGTCAAAGAATACTCACGGTTCTAGAGATGCAGCAGATTGGAAGAATACAATACTGTATGGCTTCTGGACGATGGGCTCAAAGTCCTGAAATTCAATCATCAAAACATTAAGGATTCCCACCACCTCTACTAGAGAATCCATTTCTTGGAAGAAACATTAAAGCAAAATGCTTGGACGTCCATGCATCCAGTCCCGCTGTAACTGCAAATACAATAGAATACGACTGCAAACTACATCAAATTGTAGCCGAGACTTCTACCTGCACTACATAAAGTATGAAAAGCTCCAGATCGCAACATCACAGAAGGAAATGAGCTCCCACAACCACCATCACTGGACAGCCATCACTATCTACCCTGCCAGGTAACTAAAGCAAAGATATGGAAAGACATGATTCCACCGTCACTAACCAACCACCCATTGGTGCACACTTTGAATTTTAGTGAAATGAAAATTCTTCAGTGATTGAAAATTTAAATCTACCGTGCCATTGTAAGCCTATCATGACAATAATATTATGTAAGCCAAAAGGTAGCAAAAAGAAAATTTTAAAGCAATAAGGTATACATATAATCCCTCAAAGCTTGATTTATGCATCCATTAGTATAAGTTCTAAATTAACAATAGTATAACGACCATATGTACCAAATTATCTACTCATTGCCCAAGTAAACTGAAAAAGAAAATAAAATAAGTATTGACCAATTATGATGGGTAAGTAAATTTTTAACTGGTTTAGAGATAGGAATTCAAATAATCCACAACAAATACCCGGCAAAAACTTGCTTCACTACAATTGCGAGTTCAATCAGCCATACCCCCATGTAATAGAATCATATGAAATCAACACTGGATACAAGTTGCCCACCTGAACTGGACAATAATAACAGAAGAATTATTGATGCTTATACTATTTTCATTTCTGCAATCTCAGAAAGATCAGCAGAACTCGCATTAGCAAGTAATCTATAGCGAATATTCTTCAGCAACAGAAAATGGAGGGCCACCAAGATCGCCAAATTCAAGCATTTTAGCACAATTCCATCCACTTTGTGCTTGAGCAGTGTTTTCCCACTGCTCTTTACGCCTCTGATCTGGGTCATTAATTAATGACATGGATGCCAGATCCAAATATGAGTCCAACTAGGATGAATTCCTGTAGAGCAAACAGTCTTCAAGTTAGGTACAGTAGAAAGACCAGAGAAGCAGCAGATTAATTTCTGACTGATTCATTCTCAAAGTTGCAACCTCAAGAAGAAAAGAAAATCCATGCCAGAGACTTTACAAGGATCCTGGTCAGATATGCACTCTCATCCTAGATACATTTGCACATCATCAATATTATAATCTAGGACTGAATTCCAGAATTTTGACATATTTATAAGAGAACAGTATTTGATCATTCCTTTGTGAATTTCACTACTAATGAATGGGTCATCTGAAGGTTCACTTATATTTGGTGTGAGGACTTGCATGAGCAAAGGATTGGAGTGATGAAGGAGATCAGCACCTAATGGATACATGAGGGGGGAGCTCATGCATAAGTAATAGTGTTAGGAATGCCTAACAAGTGCCTAAGGTGGCAGACGTGCTCTGATTCCGGTGGGAGCACAAAGGCACTTTTTACATCTAGCATTCGAACTTTAAATATGGTATTCTAATGTCGATGGCGTTGGAATTGGAGTTCAAACTTTGACCCTAGGTATAAAAATCTTTCGAGATCTTTATGTCAAAAAGTAGAGCATTTCAACATAAAGACACTGCATGAAGAGAGAGAGAATGGAGAAAAGAGAGATGAGGAAGATTTTCGACATTTGGTTGAAATCCGATATAAGTTTTAATTTTCACCAAGCATGGGTATGCTGCTCTAGTCTTAATTCTAAGACAAATTATTAATTGGTTACTCATTTTCTTGATATATTTTTTTCTTGTAAGTTGCAAAGTGTGTTTGGGTTTGCATTTAACCATTATTCAATTTGGTTGTTGTTGTGTCTCGGGTTGTCATACGGATTAGGGAGCCTTCGAATTCCTAGTCCGGGTAGGAGCTCGAGTGGGTCAGGTTTCCGTCGCTGTGAATTTGGAATCTATATAACACAAACTACAAATAAAAGGTTAGAGGTCTAGCGGGATTTCTCTTACCGAAAATACTCCGACGCTCAAGTCAGTAACTTCCCGCAATGAACGGGAAGGGGGGAGCGCACGCTTAGAGGTGCGCGGAAATATGCTGTGAATGCGTTAGGAGTGTATGAATGCAGGATTGGGAGATTGATGAGAGTGTAGCGGGAGGCCTGGCTGCCTATATGCACCGCAGAGGGTGGCTCACTCTCGTAGCTTGAATAAGGCAGTAAAGATGGGATTTGGGCGCTGATTTGTGAGTTTTATCTCTGAGGAGAGAGCGTTGCTGCACAATATTGAGTTGAGTGCCCAAAATTTGATCCCCCAGAATTCGATCCAGTTTCCTGTGAAATGAGAGGGAGTTTACAGGCTCCTTGGCTTGGAGTTTTAGGCGCGAGAATCCTTCTTGCAGTGATTCGTCAATCGTTGTCCAGTGGTGGTCGCCGGCGTGTTAGTTGTCGCCTTGTGGTGGAGAGGAGACCACCGTGCATTGCAGGCCACACTTGGTCTACCTTTTACGTTGGGATTGGCCGGAGAACTGTGGGCAGCGGCGTGAGCCGTGGTCGGCAGCGCTGACCTTCTCCTCATTGGCTCGTCTCCTTTGCGCTATTCCTGCCGCCCTGCAACTGCATTAATGGGCTACAAGTGACGCCGATTGGCTGCGAGTACTGAGCTACCACACAGGCTGTTTTGAATATTGGGTTAAGTTGGCCGCTTCGGCTGCTGTTTTACGGATTGGGCCTAGCATTTCTTTGGGCCTTACTAGTACTGGACCCAACACTAGCCCCCCATGCCTGGGCCGACTTACAGTCAAAGCCTGGCATGTCCATTTCGGGTCCAGCTAGTCACCACACCATCTTCCTCGAGAAGAGTCAGGCTTTGTCGTCTTCTGGCATCGTGTCTTCCCCAGGAATTCATGCAAGCTTTTCAAGCGCCGCAGTGATTCGATGTTCTGGAGGGTTAGATTTGCACGCCTGAGGTTGCGTTGGCATCAATGACTTTCCTTCTTCGTGAATGACAGCAAACGGGGCGCACGCCCAATTAAATGGCGGTAAGGCGCCAGCTTGTCCATAAATAGGAGGGCTCTTCGACTGACGTGGCTCATCCCTTGAATGATTTTGGAGGAGCGATGCGAGGGCCTTAGTTCATCCCACTTCCGGTGGGAGTCCGCAAAGGAGTCGGGTGGACTAGTTGGAGATCAGGAGCTTTTGACGAAGACTGTCCTCATGCCCATACCGTGGGTGGTTCTTCCTATTAATGAGGGTGGCTCGGTTACTCTACTATCGTCGTGTGCCTCCCTTCAGGCTGTGGTGATCTCCAGTGCGGTGGAGGATCGTGGCGGAGCTATCACGGGGCTCTTTGCCTCCGGTGGTAGCGCATCGCTCGTGGTTTTCACTCCACCTGGGTCATCATATGCACCTTCTGGAGGGGAGGCGAAGGATGGAGTCTCCGTAGGGGAGCATAGGCTCTCTAAGTCCTTGCTGGAGACTCCTGCTACGGGTGTTGGTTCTACCTCTGCGGTTAGAGTTAGGCTAGCCTACAGGAGCTAGCTAACACCGACGGTCCCCATGCTTGGGCGAGTTGGGGTTCCGACGATGGAGCCGTGGTAATCCCATGTGGATCACGTTCCCCTAACCACGCTCCAAGCATCCGGGGCAGTCGCTTCGGGGCTTATGCCCCGTGCCGTATCTTCTTCCTCTTTCTTGTACTTTTACTGTTGCGAATTGTGTATTTGGAAAGGAACTCTGATTAATAAAAGCAGTAGTTATTGCCTTTACTCTTTTTGCCTGTCGCATGAATCTTCTCCCTTTTTGTCGTATGATGCTTTACATTCCCCGGATTGCTGGGCTTCTTTTTCGTCACATACGTCGACTCGTGCGTTTGATCGTTCCCAGTGGCCCGCGGTCTACTCTCGCAGGTGTCTTCCCTCGAGACGCTCCGCCGACTGTCAACGGGAGGACATGGTGCAAACAGATTGCTGACGTTGGTTGCTTGGGAAGATCAAACGCTACTGGGGGACATCACATCCGCCGGATGGTCTGACGTATTGATTGCGCGGGAGATTTTGGAAAGTCATAATGACTTTTTTGGAAAGGCACGACGCTTTGAGGATTCACCACGTGGAAGGAGTCTGTTGGTCCTTTTCCAGCACCCTTTGGTGCCAAAACGTTTGAGTTCCTTCCAAGGCTTTGTGCCCTATTGCTACTTCGACGGCGTGAAGCTTTGTGTTGCCTTTGGGTCTTTTTGTCTTTCTCTCTCCACGTTACGGTTTCAATGGAAAGGTCATCCACGTTGTCAAGATCTAAATCTTTTTCTAGAGAATCAGTGAGCGACACTCACGCTTCAGGGATTCATGGCGAGACTGCAGATGGCACAGTGGTAATAGAGGGCTGCCATTCGGAGGCCACTGTTGTGGGTCCGGCACGATTTCTTAGGGCGCCAGCAGGCTTCGAGAGAGAAGAGGCGCCCACTTCCTTACGGCGCCATAGGCCCAGGAGGGCAAATTCCTCGCTTCATCGAGTCGCCAGGGCTGTGGAGGACATGGAGATCTGTGTGCAAGCTACTGCCGGTTCAGCCGAGCGGGCTCAGGTTCACGCGGCACGCTTTGAACGGGCGTGGTCAGAGTCTGAGGCTAGGGTCTCCAGGCTTGCTGGCACCAACATGCAGGCTCGGGACCGCATACGGGCTCTTCAGGAGGAGCTTGAGCAAGTCCGGGTGGGACTTGGCGTGGAGTGTGCGCGGTTGGAAGTCGAGTTGAGGTCAAGGCTTTCGCCGAAGGATGTGGGTCCTGCACTGGAAAGGAACTTTTAGAACGGCATCCGTCTCAGCTGGAGACTAGTCTCGTTGGAAGACTCAAACTTTCGCATTGGCATCCTGGACTCTCGAAACTCCAGCGCCCTGATGCGCGCGGATTTGACGAAGTACATGACTCCAGATCCTTCTGGGCCCGCACGGGGCCGTTAGTTGTATTTTGCGGCCGTAGGCTGCTATAAAAAAGAGTTATGAATGAATCACATAATGAAACTTTATACTTAGATGTGCCGTTTATTTTCCGTCGCTTGCTGTGCTTGAATGGTCCGTTATTTCTCGCATGCGCTTGCCTTAGAAGTCTTTCCGCTGCCGCCCTTGGCAGTCAGGATCCCTGCATTAAATGCAGGTGTGACAGCTGGGATTCTGACAAACGGCTGAGGTGATGTCGATCTGCAATCTGGCAAGGGCCATGATTGGCTGTTGCTTGGGACTCACGACGCTCCTGCTAAGCGAGCACGTGGCCCGGCCATTAAGCAAAGGCGTCGTTTGGGTTTTCCTACGTGCTGGCACCCAGTTGCCTATTTAAGCGACACTTCAATGAGATCCCCCCTTTTATGCTTCCTTGCGCTGAAGGCTTTTGGCTTATCCCAAAGAGAGAGATGGCAAAGAGGAAAAAATCCCCTTCTTTTCGAGTTTCGTGCATTGTCCATCATGGGGTTAACAATACTGGATCTATCCTGACGGCAAGCTCCATTGCTGCTCTAATGGTGGATTACGGGATTCCCAGTGATTGGGCATACCGTGCTCCTGGCTCCAGTGGTAAAGCCAATGCCTCTCCGAGGGTTTTATCTTCGTTTATGACCACCATCTGAAGGGTGGGCTTCGCTACCCCATGGTGTTGATCTATACGCACTTGTCGAAGCATTGCATGTTCCCGTTGCGAGGCTTCGTCCGAACGCTGTCCATTATTTGGTTACCTTGTTCGTTTTCGGCCGCCTTCATTTTTGCATCTTCGATGCAAGGGCAGCAAAGGTAGTCTTTCGCTTTTCTGAGTCCGAAGACTGGATCTCAATGTCTCCCCGAGCTGGCTTTCACTTCAGGGGTACTAACCCTGATTCGGTGAATAATTGGAAGAACTGGTTCTTCTTCTTACAGGAGCCCTCGGACTCGAAACTCTCCAACGAGTGGGGACCGATCCCCGAGTATTTTTGTGGGGAGTGACTACTGAAGAGGAGCGACTCGGCGAAACCGATCGCAGCGATCCGCTCAGAGATGAAGACGCTTTCCGTCCAAGGCCATTATCTGACCTCGCACATTTTCGAGGCCGCCAGGTGGGGGCCAAAGTCCAGATGGGTGATCGTCGGCCCAGAGAAGAAGAAGTCTAACGCCCTCGTGCTCCACGAGCTGTCAGGGGAACTTCCGGAGAAAAGTGTCTCGTTGTTGGAGACCTCGTCAGGGGAGGAGGTGGAGGCTCCATTGAAGAGGTTGAGAGAAGCCGGTGGTACCTCCACCCGGAGGTCGCTGAGATAGGCGGCGGAGTCTGCCATACTTGCTGCATGTCCTTCTCCGGAGCAGGTGTCAGGCCCGGAGCCGCAGGTAGGGGCGGCTGAACACTCGCCAATACCAGCTATGCTGCCGGCTAAGTACGGAGTCCCCATGGTGGAGCTTCATTCTAGAGGGGAATCTCCCACAGGTCCTTTTGTTGATCTAGAGCAGCCGGAGGCAGTCACTAAGAACGTGCCGATAATGGAGGTCGACGCGCCCGAGTCAGGAGAGGCGGAGGAGGCTGGCGTTCCACAGTCTACGCCAGGGCCACCCCGGGCTTCGATGTTCAAGGGATCGCCTGATAGAGCATCCTCAGAGGAGCGCATCTAAGAAAGTGTTGCCACTGCGGAGGAAGCTGTAGCTGGACGGGCTGCAAGTCCGCCTGGTACTGATCTACCCCGGAGGCGGTTGCGGTGGAGGAGGCCTAGGAGCCGGAGCCCCCAAGCGCTCGTTCACTGCCTGCGACTTCGGATGCCCTCCGCTCCACAGAGGTTGCTGTTGGGCACTTGGATCCCCCAAGTGTACTAGCTTTAGGAGGCGGGCCTAGTCACATGGCCATATTCTCTACTCAGGTGCGACTGCCTTGGGCTTTGCGTCTTTCGCAGACTGGAACTCTGAGATTGGCTGACCCCCTGTGTACTCTTGCAGGTCCCTAAGGGGTTTTCCTTCCTCAACATGATGTATGCTCAACTGCTCGACTTCTTTCTCCAGGTCAGGGAAGAGTCCAGGCAGGAGATGGCACAACACGCGGGAGTTGAGACCGCCGCACTCAAGGAGGAGAACGAGCTACAGAGGGAACAGGTCAGGTGGCCACAAGTGAGCGAACAGCTGAGGGAGGAGAACGGGTGGCTGGCGGAGGAAGTCGAACAACTGAGGGCGGAGAACAGGCTATTGGCGGAGGAAGGCGAATGGCTTTCGGAGGAGACCGGGCAGTTGAGGCAGGAAGTCGAGCACCGGAGGGAATGGGCTTCCACCATGGCGGGTGATATATCTTGCTTCACCATTGACCTCAGGCTACAACTCACTCCGGAAGAAGTGGGCCACGCACTCGACGCCAGATTTTGGGATGGTGTTCGCTTGTGTCGTCTGATCGTCTCCATTACACTTCCGGGTGTTTCCATGGGCATTCTACATCGAGGAATGCCGGAGTTCCCGACAACTCCAGTTTGAGAGACTTCTCGGGAGATGTCGGGTCGCTAGACTCATAGGATCAGAGCAATTCTTGCATTTCTCGTTGTACAGTACTGCGTTGTGATGCCACTTGTCTTTGATAAATGAAAGGCACTTATTTTTTCTCGCACCTAATGTCTTCGGTTGCATGATGCAGCTTTTTGAATCTTTGTTCATGTATTAGAGGATAAGCTGTGAAGCTATTGTCGCCAAGGCCCTGATCCGGTGCCTTTTTACGCTGTACTCGTCATTCGTCCGAGGAGGTCATTGTATCTTGTGCGTTTAGTGGGAAGCTCAGTCCAGTAGAGTGGACGTTGTCGCTTGCCTGTGGAGTCACGCTAAGGGCCAGCTGGGTTTTCAAGTCACAGCAGCCAGGTTCTGGGTCTAGGCCTTTTCGCACACGATACCTGTCTTAGGTGCTCGGCCCCACTCAAGGCGTCGTTGCTCTCGTATGCACGGTCCTAGCCCACAACCATCATAGACTGAGAGTGCTCTCTTCTTCGGGAGAAGGTCGTCGAACGCCTTTCATTCTTGCCCCCTAAGGTTTTGGGTGGCCGCATGTTGGAAGACTTCAAAAGCCCCCAGGCCTGACACTTTGACCGCCTGCGTCACTTGGTGTGGAACCAAAGTTCTTGGGGCCGCATGGGCTCTTCGGCGCGGAGCCGCGATTTGGGTATGACCGCTTTTGAGTCGTTTGGCACGAAGCCCGGTTGGCGGGCCTCTTAGGGTCCTTTCGACGCGGAGTCGAAGTCCGCATATGGCCACTTTCGGGCCCCTTGGCACGTGGCCAAGACTCTGGTTTAAGGACGGATGAGGATCTATCCGACTTAGAGGCAGTCTAGGTCGTTTTGTTTTTGAAATGTCATGCATGCAAACACTCATATGAACGATTACACGGGATAACAGAAACAATCAATTTTATTAAATGGAAACACATAATATGTACAAGCATTCGTTATGATGTGCGTGTGTCTTAGCTGGGTCCCAAGAAAGCCTATCGGTAGTATTTTTTAAGGTTGGCAGTGTTCAAGGTCTGTGGGACCAGCTTGCTGTCCTGGGTGCATAGGTTGTACGCTCCGTTCCGGAGGATCGTTGAGACTAGGAACGGCCCCTCCTAGCCAGGGGAGAGCTTGTTCTTGCTAGCGGCCTTTCCCACTGCCTCTATACTCCGGAGGACCAGGTTTCCAACCTCAAGTAGGCGTGCTCTTACCCACTTGTTGTAGTACCGCGCGATACGCTACTAATAGGCTGTTGTTCTTAAGCGGGAGGCGTCACGCGCCTCTGGAAGCAGGTCTAAGCATTCCCTGAGCCTCTGGGAGTTGGTGGTCGGGTCAAAGTATTCGATCCGCAAGCAGGGAAGTCCCACTTCAACGGGAACAACCGTTTCGACTCTATAGTAGAGGTTGAAGGGCGTCTCTTGCGTTAATTCCTGCGGGGTCGTACGGTATGATCAGAGCACGGAAGGCAACTCGTCAACCCAGGAGCCCCATGCGTCTTCTAGTTTGGTCTTTAATCCATGGAGCAACGTGCGATTTGTGACTTCAACTTACCCATTTGCTTGACGATACGCCACGGACGTGTGGATCAGCTTGATGCGCAGGCTTGTGCAGTACTTGGTGAATCGTTTTACAGTGAACTGGGTTCCGTTGTCGGTTACTATGACATCGGAAATCCCGAAATGACAAACGATATTCTGGCGGACGAACTCCGTTGCGTTCTGCTCAGTGATCCGTGCTAGGGGGACAATTTCTACCCATTTAGTGAAGTAGTCAATACCAACTATAAGGAATTTTCTCAGTCTGGAAGCCAAGGGTATAGGTCCAAGGATGTCAAGCCCCTACTGTGTGAACAACTATGGGGATTGAAGACTGTGCAGCTCCGTGTGAGGAAGGTGTGTCATGGACCCATGGACCTGACAACTTTCACATTTCTTTACGAATTCCAAGGTGTCGCGCTTCATCATGGGCCAAAAGAGGCCTTGCAGCATAATTTTGAATGTGAGGTTCTTCCCCCCAACGTGTGAGCTGCATATGCCGAGGAGAACTTCACTCAGAGCGCACTCGGCTTCCTTAGGGGTAAGGCACTTCAGGTAGGGAATTGAATATCCTCACCGGTACAGCTTGCCATCGATGATCGCGTACCAACCCACTACCTTTTTAATTTGCTTGCCCTCATCTGCATCCGTCGGTAACGTCCCATCCGTCAGATACTTGCGGTATGGGGTCATCCAACTGTCGTCTTCGTTGACTTGCAGCACCTCCTGATCAGGACCATCCAAGCTTGGCACTGTCAGGATTTCCCGCATATTCCTGGCGTATTGCTCCAAGGAATTGGCGGCAGCATCTCTTGCAAGCTGATTGGCTTTCCAATTCTCGATCTTGGGGAGTGTTCAATCTTGAAGCTTTCGAACATCTGGATTTCAGCTTTCACACTGGCTAGGTACTTTGCAAGCTAAGGGTTGGATGCCTCAAAGACCCATCGGATTCGGTTGACCACTAGCTCTGAGTCGCTGCGTACGATCAGAGCCTTAGCAAAGCATTCTTTGGCCAGACGAAGTCCTACAAGGAGGGCTTCACATTCTGCCACGTTGTTAGTGGCGGCGAAGGTCAGCGCTACCGAGTACTTGATCTCCGTCCCATCGGGGGTTTTGAGCACGACTCCGGCTCCGGCTCCGTTTCCTGTCTGAGTGGAGGATCCGTCGACATTCAGGATCCAC
>JAOVVI020013509.1:0-11832 GCA_028571085.2 Nepenthes alata | reverse complement strand
AAATGTTATGGCTAATGAAGATCAGTTTTGATATCATGTCATTTCCCAAATCTATTTGTTTGTTGGAAAATATTTTCCATTGAAAATATCTTCCTGGAAAATATTTTTCATAAGAATTCAAAGAAAATAACTTTTATTGAAATATTTTCCAATGTTTGACTTGTATTGGAAAATATGGACTATTACACAAAATCGATCAATGATAGCGAATGCTTGGATTATTGATTGTGGTAATAATTTAGGGTCTGGTGATATTTTATGTTAAATAAAATAATTACATTCACTATCAATTGGCCATTAGTGTACTGATATTTTGATTTAGTGGTGGGGGCTGGGAAGCCGTTAGTTGGTGACCAACGATGTGATTGGGGGTGCCAATGTGTAGCAATTGTCATCGGCAATTAGCAGGACGGGGTGAGGACGAGCTGTTCGGCAACCGATGGGCCAGCCCGAAGCATCGTCGGCCGGTGATTGGTAACGGGGTCCAAGGATGTCAGTAATAACAGGCATTGATGGCGTCATGCTTGGGTCAAAGTGTGCCGGCCGGCAAATGGCAATGGCTGCCAGTTGCATCACTGCCCAATGATAAGAGACGAGGTAGGGGATGTCATCAACCAATGATCAACGATGGTGGCTCAAGGTGTCACATGCCAGTTGGTAATTAATGGTGTTCGGCGTGCTGTCCAGCAAGCGATGGTGGCGACCGAGTCATTGCTGTCTCTTCAGGGCATCATGGCTACAATGATATCATCTCAGAGTAAAAACTTTCGTTAATGGGTGTTGGTGGTCATTAGTAAGTAGCGAATGAGCTTCGGAAAATGATTTTCCGTTTTGAAAGAGGAAGCTATTTTTCAAAATTTAAGCTTAAGTTTCCTTTGATCAGGAAAATATTTTTGATTGACTTATTTTTTTGTATGTACCAAACATTATAAAATGTGGAAAATATTTTTCTACTCATGCTAAACACCAGAAAATACAGAAAAACATTTTTGGGTAATTTATTTTTCAACAAACAAACGAAATCTAAGGCTCTATTTGGATTTAGGAAGGAAAACAAGATTACTGAAATATGTGTTGGAAAAAAAATATTTTGAGTCTATTCTCCCTTGAACTTTGATTCTCCATCAAAATGTCTCCAATCTAATTAAGATGTAGATTGCATATAAGGTTGCCCTACAAAAATTTCAATTCTTGATATTTTTTCTATTCTTCCTACATATGTTTGATTTGCTCACGAAGGTGCACCCTTATAAACATTTCAATTTCATAATTGTCTGCCTTCTTTGACTTTCTTAATCTTTGTTGTTTTTTGAATTTCTTAGATGTCATTAACACATACGCCTTCAACCTATAAATATCTTGAATATTTGATAACACCATGTCTTTCTTCCCTTATATACCACTACACTACGTTGCCCTTATAAATATTTAGATATCGTCAAGAACTTAGGCTTTATATGAGGTGTTCAGTAGGTTTTTACTATTTTATGATGCTACTGTTAGCTTCTTGGAATGCTTCTAAGAGCGCCCTTAAGTTGTGGTGGGCAGTTGAGGACGTGATCACCCAATGGCTTGAGAGTTTCGGGAATTCATGTTGAGAATTTGTTATAAATGTTTTTTTTTTTGGGGGTGGGGGGGGACAGTTGTAGTTGAAGATTGCATCACTGAATTTAGCTGTGAGTACAGTATGTTGAATGTTTGTAAGAGGGTTATTATTTGTCTGAATTTGTGGTTTTTGTCTTAAGCTTTTCAATGGGGATTGGGAATCAGCATCAGTGTGCCCGCTTCTAGCTTGTTTCAAGTCTCTTGAGGCATGCTTCCCTATAATTTACTTGTTTTTTTCCTTTTATAGGCAAGATGAGTAGGGAGAGTTCGGGAGAATCAAGCCCAAGCCATTGGCTTAAGCAAGTGGGTAGCCAGCCATTAGGCTGCCTCTTGATTGTTGTGGGATTTGGAGCCCTGCCCTATGGGTACCTTGTAGTTATTGAACTTACAATATTTTTGACATCTTCATCTTTTGTTGGTAGTGGAATTTGTTCTTCAAGCTTTTATTTTCCATTTTCCTTTTTTGATCTTGATGTTCTACACATTTGAACAGCTTGGACTCTTGCTTGATCGGAGGATGTTGGCCTATGTTCTTCCAGTTTTAGCTTTTGTTACTCTATACTCGAAGCTACCACACAAGGTATTGCTCATATATCTAAGGGCCATTGGCTTCCTTATTTATGACTACTATAGGAGATAAATGTATTACAAGGACTTTTGAATTTGCAGGAGTTGCGATTTGTTATTAGTTCAGTTCCACTTTTCAACTTGTCAGCTGCAATCTCAGCAAGTAGAATGTATGTGATTCTTCTTCCTGCTATGGGAAATTGAAATTTGGTAATTTAATAGTCATAGTCCGATAGTAAGTCTATGTAACATTGCTGTCAGCAATAATGAGCATCTTTAATGCAGTCTTACTGTCATACAATTGGTGGGAACAAAATCTAGATGGTGTTTTAGTTGCTGTTGAGCTAATGGATGGTGCTTGTAGACAAGGAGGGACATGATTGTTCTTTTTATGTCACTAGCTGAGACCCTGCATCATGAGCCTTGAGTTATGAATAAAATTCTAAATAGATTTTATTAATTTCCATAATCCTTTATAGTACAATGGTTTGAGCTCCAAAATTTAACTCCAGAGAAAAACTCATAATATTCTTTAATGGCCACAGGATCAAATTGTAATTCTCATCCCTTTGGCTTGGTTTCCAATACCAATTACTTTGAAGTTATCTCACTAAGGGATGGAGCCACAATAGTCCATCAAGTAATTGCTGAGAGCCATCTATTAACCTAGATCGATGTTACTCCGAAGGTAGCTTATTGATACATTGTGGAGATAAATGGTCAGATCAGGCCAAAACTAGATGCTTATGAGTAAATGTGATGCCAATATTATATTTAAGGAATGCAATGCCAATAGTACCACATGGTGATGAACATTCTGTCAAATATACAAGAAGGAAATATGCTTAAGATTTTCTATCGAGCATTCCAATGATATCCAATCAATTACAAGTATAATACTGGAACTAAAACATATATGAAATGGTTGTTTTGTCAAGGGAACTTAAGCTGATTTGATTTTTATTGTGTCCACCGTTTGATTCCTCACATCCAAAGTAGTGAAGCCAATTCCTCACCCATAAATGAATGTGGCTGATTCCTTGCGTGCATAACTAATGAATCCAATTGTCCATTGACGAATGATTGGGGGTCTCGTATGCCAACTGTTGCTGAGTTGAATGTTCAATAAATTCAATCCATCAATCCCCATCATAGATACAAATATTAGCTGATACGATTCATATCAGCCTCTATGTATGGGAATCGGGGGAGCCCCAATGCCTATATTTACCTATACTGTGATATTGTTTGCCGATATTTAAAGTATTGGCAATATAGCTGATATTTGGCTAATATAGATGTGTCAACTTACGATTTTTTTAAAAAAATTTATATATTCAATACCGATACATATTATTCGATAATGCCTTATACTGATACAATCATGACCAATACCGATACCAATATTTTCATCCATGATCCCCATTAATTGGCGGCTATGATAGGGGAATACTTGGTTCATGTTGCTAAAGATATCTATACAGTCAAAAAGCCAATAACGAGAGTTAGGACACAATTACAATAGCTGTATTAGCAACCAACTGGATTAGTATTCTAGCATCATCTATATCAGAACATACAATCTCGAAGAGGATGAAGAGTAAGAACTAGTTTTATATTATTGCATGAAGAAAGATGACATGTAAACAATTTCCATAACATTAGAATAAGCTGGTTTAAATAATTCTGGTCGTGATTTAACATATTTGATGCAAAGGATTCAAGAAACCATAAGCAAATTACTTACCACAGGTGGTCATTCTTCCCAAATCTAAATGACTTAACTTCTCAAGCTTTCTCAATATCTAGTTGAGCTCTCTCTCTCTCTCTCTCAATGCCCTAGTTGTACACATTAGGGCTTCACTATTGTCTAAATTTGATCTTCTACTCAATTCTTATTCAAACGACAGCACTTGGCTGCAACCACATGATTTTCATTTCCACCTGAAGCTTCTACAGCCTTATCTAATTTTGCAAATTGTTCCATCATGTAAAACCAATTACTCAACCATAAGTATCTCGAATTTACTATAAACATATTGCAAATTTCTAAAAAAATTATATCCATTTCTTAATTTGAATATTATCCAGATAAGTTCTCCTGTTGCAAATGTGCAATAGCTATTAGGACAATATATGAAATTTGGGTCATTACATCTTAAGATAGATTTCTCTATAGTTTATCCTCAGGAGGTCTTACATTTTGTTGAAGCAAGTGGATTAGGGAGTGGTTTATTCTCTTTCTTCATAAGTTCATGCCAGTGGTTGATGGACTCGAGGCATATAGGCAGTTTGAGGTATCACAAGCTTTGAGTGAGGTGATCCTCTGGCAGGTGGCAACCCATTTAGTGGCATTGCGTAAGCAAATTGATGCTTAATAATGAGGTCTGTTAGCTGAAGGTAAAATGTTGAGCAGTGCTGGTATTTGTATCTCTTGTTTACAGTTTAGATATGATCTTTTTTGCGACTGGCATCTAGGTTGCATTTAGAAGGACGCCAGCTCATTTACTTCGTGTCAAGTTTAAGGTAAACATACCTATGTCATAGTGGGCTAGAATTAATGTGTGGTTCACATTCTTTCTGCTTTTTCTTCTATTAGAATGTTTTCTTATAAGGACATTTTTGTCAATTAATTTGTGGTTGATATTATATAAATGTTTAATAGAGCCAACTGTAAACTAAGTAGGGATTCTGATTCTTGCGCCTCCTCTCTCGCCTTCTTTTCTCTTCTTTTCCTTCTACATGGTATCAAAGCCACAAAAGTTTTATTCTCATATTATTCTCTTGCTGTGGCTGCCTCATGTTTGGTTATTTTTTGTTACACGTTAATAATAAAAATAGGGTTTTCCCTTGGAGATTGTTTGCTATTTTGTCATTCAGTCTCTCTATCTATGATTGTTCGTTTTTTATACATGGTTTCTGTAACGGCTCAGATTCTAAAACACAGCAAATTCCAGTTATCAAGTCCTTATAATCCAGTCGACACCAGTTGACCGGAAAATGTAATAAGAAAAATAAATCGGCCTTAAGATGAAATCAAGTTCGGCCCTTACATGATGAAAAGAAGACCGAATTTCCTTTGATAAAAAACGAGTCCGGATTTCCTTGATGAAAAGCGAGTCCGGATTTCCTTGATGAAAATCGAGTCCGGCTTTTACTTGATAAAAATCGAGTCCGTCTTTTACTTGATGAAAATCGAGTCCGGTGTTTCTTTGATGAAAATCGAGTCCGGCTTTTACTTGATAAAGAGAAGTTCGGCTTGCCCCTTAGTATAAAAGAAGTTCGGTTATTCCTTAGTGCAAAACAAGTCCGGCTCCTTCATTATCAAGACCAGCCACTTTAAAGAAAATCGAAACCGACCTTGAACATGTTTTGAAATCGGGTTTTGTTCCATTGAAGGCTGGAGTACATTATATGAATGTAAGGCCGAAGTGGCTCTGTGTGTTGGAGGCCGGAGTGGCTTTGTGTGTTGGAGGCCAGAGTAGATTATGGGAAAGCCGAAGTTGATAATCCGACCAACAGATGTTGACCGGAAGTCGTGTAGAAGGAATTGAATATGTTTACATGAGAAAGCTAAATCCTGTTAAGTTCAGTGAACCAGGAATTAATTGAGAAATCTAAATCCCATTAAGTTCAGTTAACCATGAATTAATTAAGAAATCTAAATCCCGTTAAGTTCAGTTAACTAGGAATTAATGAACTCATTGGAAATGTAAAACCATAAATGATCTAATTAATAAGGAAACTTTTTGGGAAATATAGAGCCATAAATAAGAAACATTCCCCCTGTACTGCCAATCATTAATAATAGTCATCAGACCCGAGGCCTATAAATAAGAACTAGAAGAGTAAGAAAGAGGTGAGCAATAGAGTTTTCTGGTAAAGGAAGGCCAAAAGATCAAGGCAACGTAGAAGAAACCCAGGCAAGAGTACTCACACTGTTTTAAAGTTTATGATTATGTATGTTTACGATACAAGTATATCTGATATTCTTATGAAAATATATTTTTTAGTATGTATAAAGTTTGTTCTATGTATGAAATCTGTTCTGTTCATCTGATTTAAGGAAGAATTGTTCTAAAGTGCATGTTTAAAAAGAAATGCTGCTATTCCTGACGTTCTTCTTAAAGTATGTTTATTTGTCAAATTATATGAACTTTGATAATTGCATGTTTTACGAAAGATCACTCTAGATTTTAGAACTCTGGACTTTTGATGAAAATAAACTCCGGCATTTGAGCTTCGGCTTTTATCGAAAAAAAAATCCGGCCTTTGATGCTTTGGTTTTGCCGTGTTAAAGTCGAAACCGGCCTTCTTCATGATAAAATAAAAATCGGCTTTCTTAGTGAAAGAAATTGAAACCGGCTTTCTTCGTGTTGAAATCAAAATTGGCCTTCTTCATATTAAAATCGAAACCTGCCTTCTTCATGCTAAAATCGAAATTGGCCTTCTTCATGTTAAAATCGAAATCGGCACCTTTGTGATAACAATGAAACCGGCCTTGAGTACTTGAAATTGAAACTGGCTCTAAGTTGAATTTGAAACCGGCCATGTGTGTGTGGAATTTGAACTCTGGTTTTATAGCTCCGGATTTCAAACTTAAGATTTTAGAACTTCGGAGTTCAATGAAAAAGAACTCTGGTTTTTAGCGCTCTGGATTTTAAAGAACTCCAATTTTTATAGCTTCGGGTTTTAAGGTAAAAAAAGAAAAAAAGATCTAGACTTTTGATGAAAAAAAGAACTCCAGCTTTTAGAGCTCCGGATTTTAAAAAACTCCAATTTTTGAGCTTCGGCTTTGTTGAAAAAGAACTCTGGTTTCTAAACTACAACTTGGGTTGGAAAAAGAGCTCCGACTTTTGAACTCCGTCTTTTAAGAAAACGACTTTAGCCTTAAGATGATTAAAGAAAAGAATATACGGACTTCAATTTATGAAGTTAAGAACAAGACTATAAGAACAAGAAAAATGCATGTATCCGGACAGCAAGTGGAACTCTATGACTTCCGACTTTTGAACTATCTGAACTAAGAACCGAGTCTCCATGAAACTTGCTGTTAAAGATGGATGAAGGATATTGGAGTGAAACTCGAGGATAGCCTCCTTGGCCACGGGGGGGAACTTTTGGAGGCATAAGACTTTTGGACTACGGCCCCGTTTACCGGGTTAAAGGCATTACCTCCCTCCCCGGGGAGCATAATGAGAGGATACGACTTTAGGTTGTGGGGTTACACACAACTCATCCTCGATGTTGTCCGCTCCCGTCTGGTCCCTAAAGATGATAAGAATTACTAATGGTTTTTATGGATTCTTCAAAGACAAGATAATAAGAATAAGAAATCAAGAAGAAACGACATGATGATTTTTGTATGCTAAATTATGTTGCAAAACTCTATTTTGATTCGATTATATGTATATTTTTATTTTCTGCATGTGAGTATCTTGTTGGACTTTGTAGCTTATTCTTACCACTTTTCAGATGACGAAATGGTTATAGAGGATGAAGTTGAGTAGAACCTTATGGTGTAGCCAAATGGCTTAGTTGGCCGGAGCTAATCTCTGAAGAGCTTTATTTATTTTCCTTTTGATGATTTGAGGAGACTTGTAAAATTATTCCGCTGTTATGAATCTATGAATGTTAGCATGTTTCCGTGATTACTTTTTGGATACTGGGACTGATATGTCTAGAAAGCATCTCTTGTAATTTGGTATCATGAAATCTTGTGTGTAAATGAAAAGAAAATTTTTTTAAGTCCACCTATTTATTATTGTTATTTAATCATATGGAAAGGATTTTAGGCTTGACGGCAACTTTATACAGTGGATTAAGGCCGGTCTGTCACACCCCTGGATTTCCCGCTCGAGCGCTCCTCGATCGGCCAGCAGGCGGGCCTGGTTATGGATTTTTCGCTCGAGCAGAGCTCTAGCGGTCAGCGGGCAGGGGAGGTTCTGGAATTTGCGCTCGAGCCATGGCTCGAGCACACAGCAGGCGCAAGCCTGCTGGCAACGCTTCAGCAGCACAAACCCGAAATCTTTCTCAATTTTTCTTCCAATACCCAACCTCATTCGTTCCATAGGATTAGTATTGATCATTAACATACTAATCACCTCATCATTCTCAAGATTTTAGACCCGGAACCTCACAGGCCGGGTGTAGGTCGCACGCTTAAGTGCGATCCATTTTCGGGGCTAGTTGATTCGGTAGGTAAGTTGTTACACACTACTTAGCAGATTTCTAGTTCCAAGACCACCGTTCTACTGTCTCAATCAACCAAAACCCTTTCTATGATCTAGGTTAGCACGCGGTCAAGCAACGTAACCCAGCTTTTGGTTCATCCCGCATCGCTAGTTCTGCTTAGCAAAAATGGCCCACTTAGAGTTCTTGATTCCGTGTTGAGGCTCAATGAAGCTGCCACGCAATCCAACCTATTTATAGTTTGAGGATAGGTCAAGGGCATTGCGCCCCCGGTGCCTCTAATCATTGGCTATACACGATAGAACTTGCATTCCATCTCTAGCTATCCTAAGGGAAACTTCGGAGGGAACCAGCTACTAGACAGTTCGATTAGTCTTTTGCCCTTATACCCAAGTCAGACGAATGATTTGCACGTTAGTATTGCTTTGGGCCTCCAGCAATGTTTCTTTGGGCTTCGCCCCGGTTAGGCATAGTTGACCATCTTTTGGGTCCCAACAGGTATGCTCCCACTCAAATCCTTCTCAGAAGATCAAGGTCAGTCAGCGGTGCAGCCTGCAAGGGGATCCCACCAATCAGCTTCCTTGTGCCATACGGGTTTACTCACCCATTGACTCGAACACATGTAAGACTCCTTTGTCTGTGTTTTAAAATGGGCCTAATAGGGGACCACAGGTCGACAGCCGGAGCATGCAAGTGCCAAGAATACTGTGGTGGGGCACACTACCATCCACAATCCCTTCGACAATTGTGACGGAATGGAAATTTTTTATTTTTTTTGATTCCGTCATTCGAAACACAGGATCACAGATGCCATCTAGGATCCATATACTTTTAATCATAAGAAGTATAGCGGAAGTTACTCTAAACGTCTTGCGGAAACATTCGTATTCATTCCAAAGTGTTTATTTCCGAATACATAACAAAATGTCTAACTATAAAAGTTCATGAATCAATCTCGGCGATTGATACGTCCATTCAAACTCGGCGACAATAGCAGTAGCGCTTAGCCGGCAAACAATCTCTCCCGTGCTGTGACATCCCTTCATGGGAAAGAACACAAACACGGAGAGATGATCAACCAAGCCCGATGACAACAACAATGCTTATGCAACAGACAAAACCAGTGTTAGACAAAGGCAAGCCAATGTAGACTCAAAGACATTAGTAGTAATGATTAAAATGATCTAACTGATGTATTGAATAATTTACATATGCATTGAAGAGAGTATATCTAGAAATGTAAAATGCTACCTATGCTTACAATCAGAATGGGCGATGACCCTAAGGTTGGGGACCCTCGGTTAACGTGGTGAAGGCCCTCTCATATCTCTAGGAAGTCAACTAGGTCAACTCGGTGTCAAGCTTCAGCATTCCTTTGGTCAAGGAAACCAATCAAAAAAATTGGGATCACCAAGGATGCAATCTACCTGTTGAAGTGGATGCCATCTCAAAACCTCTCATCCATTGTGCAACTTACTTCATTTGGGCAAAAAAGAGACCTCAGATCTCCTTCAAGTCGGGCATACTCGCTCTAGATATTAACGAATTGCTAATTGGTCACCCAAAGATCATCCTTGAGTGAGGAAATATGATCTATTGTCGGATAATTTTCATCCTCAAACTCTCGAGATCTAACTTTTAATTCAAATAGTACTCGGTCGAGATAGGCGGCTTGCTCTTCACTCTGTAGAGTCTCAACAATAGCAGCATTTACTTGATACTCCATGTCCTCAAGCACAAGAGGATTAACATGTGTTGGGGTCGGAAGACCCGGATCCAGCAGATCCGGCAGCAGCGGAAAACCCGAACCCCCCGTCATCGACATCCACCATTTAGTAGGAACAAGGAACAAAGGTGCACATTATTTTTTACGTGGAAACCCCTTCCCAAACCGAAGAGAAAAAACCACGGGACACAAAGTCCACAGATCAATTCACTATGTAAAATGGGTTACAAACCCCCGAGATGGAGTATCCGCTACACACGCGAGAATAACAAAGAAAAACCTCACCGAAGTAAACGGGAAACACTCATCTCTTTTACTTACTATTTTTCTTTCTTATCTCTCTCACTGGAGGTGCACTCATCTTTACATTTTACAAGTGTTGGTGAAACGGAAGCCCGCCGTTTCACCCCTACACAAGGTGGCCGGTGCACAGCGCCCCTGGTGTTGTCTCCCACACCAGCCTGGTCACTAGTCTGGGCACCTCTGGGCCACTCTCTTGGCTTGACCGGTCTCACCGGTCTTCACCGGGCTTATCCTCCAGAAGCTCTTGGTGCTCATATATAGGCATCCTGGCTCCACCTAATTTTATCTACACAGCTGGTCATCTCTCAGATAATAGGTGCCACGTTTTTACCAGTTTTCGAGCTTCCTACAGGCCCATGCCCTGCAGACGGCGCATGCTCTGCACCGTGTAGACGCGTACTCTACACTGTGCAGACTCGTACTCTGTAGCCCAACTGCCCACCTGTCGACAAATCCTGGAAAGACATCTTTCCTCTGCTAGCTGCCACTTTTCATAGTCTCCAAGGCCCAGCTGCTTAGCCAGTCAACTTCTCGTTGACCGTCTTCAGTGCCATCCGATCAACCTCCTTGTTGACCGTTTTCTACTACCCGTCTGCCATCCAGCAGTGCTCCTGCAGCTCTTAGACGGTCAACCTCCTGTTGACCGGATTCAGCTAGCCGTCCGTCGGTCAATCTCCATTGACTGTCCACTGTTCTCCTCCAGTCAACATTCCGTTGACCGAAAACAGTTATCCAAATTTATTCTCTACAAATCCTCCGATAATAAACCAGTTTGTTGGGTTACCCACAAGGGAGTGACCAGACCCAACACACTGTTCACCCTTCCCTGTTCCGCTTCTTCTGTGCTATGGCTGACAACAGTAGGCCTCATGGGTGGCACGCTGTATCATTTGGTGCTCTCATTGAGACATGACGGAGGGAATGACAATCTGATACAATGCTCTTAGATGACTCAATCGCTGGGCTCTCAAAAGAATTGAAGGAGATGACTGCGAATTTACCGAAAGAATTGAAGGAGATTACCGGTGCGTTACAGCATCATTCTGAAGGTATTGCCTCCAATACTCTACTACCGAGCATCTCCAAAAATCCCAAGCTGAAATCTTCCACTCCTTAGCTGGACTTGAAGCCCAACCTAGACAATCCATACAACCATCGTTACTTCCCACACCCCCAATGTTTATGGGATCCACATCCGCCAACACACCTCTACTAACCCAAACCCCACCTCATTTGCCACATGCAATACCTGATTTTCACTCCACTGCCTCGGTTCACTTACCCAAGTTGGAAATTCTATTGTTCTCTGAGGATAATGTCCTCGGATGGTTGTTCCAGATTGAACGTTTTTTCCATTATCACGAAACCCTATCGGAACAAAAACTGACAATCACCACCTTCTACATGACCGGATTGGCTCTCCAATCGTAACATTGGAT